>PITA01004577.1:57811-122473 GCA_004023965.1 Spilogale gracilis | reverse complement strand
CTACTGTTGGACAAGGGATTGGACCACACGGGAAACACGGCTTTGGGGGGAAAAGCTCCTCATATTCCGTGGGCTGGTGTCCCAACTCCCGGGCGGAGGAGGAGCAGACATCCGCGACCTCTCTGCAGCTGCTGCCTGGGACCCTGAGGCTCTGGAAAAATTACTGTGAGGCTCTTCACCTCGGTTCAGCCTGAGATCTACTCTGAAGGATTTATTGGCTCTTAAACCTTTACCTAAGCAGAACCTCTAAACCAATATATGGTTTCACTCATTTGCACTCCAGGCAGAGAGAGAGAGTGGCGAGAAGGGGGAGGAAAATCCACCCCTCTCTCACCCCCTTGCAAACTTCCTAGGAAATGGATTTCATCGTTTCTTTCCAATTCGGGTTTTTTTTTTTTTTGACCAGAGCTTTTCTCAGTCCATTGCTATGTGGAAATACATGGGTGAAAGGAGAAACAGTAAGATCATTCAGTCCGCCACTACACCCATTAGCTGTTTTTTAAAGGAAAGTATTGAATGAGAAACTTGCAGTCTTCCTCAGCTTTTGTAGGAATGGCGGAGCGAGAAAATGGTATCATTTTAAACAGGAGGGAATTTAGAGCATTAAGGGAGAACATCTAAGGAAGATCACCAGTAATATTATCCCTACTTTCTTGCGGAGAAAACTACAGCTCAGAGAGGGATTAAAGGACCCAACTTACTCAGAAGGGGGCAAATCCATAGTTCCAACTCTGGGTCCTCTCCCCCACCCCTTGGTGGCTCCGCACCTGAAGAGTAATGCTTCCTAATCCCATGTACGGAACCCTGCCTTCCTAACTTCCATGTGCTACAGACGCAGGACAATGCTGGATGAAATCTAATGAAACTATTTTACCTATAGGCAAGGAAGAAAGGAGAGACACAGAGACCGAGAAGTGGCGACCCAAATCTCTCGTGTGCTAAAAATAAAGAAGAACCTCATAACCAATGTGGTAAGTACAGGGGCTGAGGCCAGGAAGGGCCTTCTGAGAAGACTATGGGATCAAACAGCTAGGGCTTGGGGTTTTTTACACATGGCCCTTAGGCCTGAGGAAGGTAAGGAGTTGGAGCCGAAATTCACACATAAATTTACAACCAAGGTATCAGTGCTCCCACTCTGTGAGGGTACCATCAAGCACTGTTCACTCACTAGAGCTACTGGCAAATCTCTCACTGATCAGATATATGGGTGGGGAAAATTTCCCACAATAAATGGCATGCACAGGTGTAGCATCCAAATTTTAGACCCTCAGAGACACCCCAAATGAAGATATTAATAGAGATAGCAGAAATATTTATGACCAGTGAAACTCCTAGACTTCACCGAAGAGTCAAATGTAAGACTCCTCTGGAAGATTACTACCGCATCTTAAATTACCCAGAGGGAAGGCAGATCCTAACTAAAGATGCTCGCAAAGTGTGTATCAAAGAAGAGACCCACAAAGTGGGAGAATCAACAGACCCATGTGGGAGGCACAGGACCACAAGAACCTGAGATAATCTAATAGTCTAAAGCGGTCTGTAAATTCATTGTAAATTTACAATCATGAAAGAGATACAGGGAAAAATCAAAAGTCCTCCTAAAAACAAACAAAAACAGGGAAAGAATTGGCAGTTAGGACAACCCAGTAGAAAAATTCAAAACCAGACATTGTGAATGAAATTCAGCAGCGACCAGCTTTGAGGGCGGGGGGCACAGTGACAGAGAGGAGTGATGATGTGGAAGAAATGTCCAAGGAAATGACCCCGAGGGTGGCAGAGAGAGAAACAACTATGAAATCAAAAAGACAGGTTTGGAGATATGGAGGGTTAAAATGGGAGTTCAGATTTAGCTGTAATGGGATTTCAGAAAGAGAAATTGCAAACAGGGCAATGCTTTCTGTGAAATGGCAATGAGTTGTCCAAAACTAAGAAAAGTACTTCCCGAGACCTCCCATGGAAGCAGCACGCTGATTCCCGCAAGTGAGCTGGTAGGTTCCCTGTATGAGAGGCAGAACACTGAAGCAAACACTGCCTGAAGAGCCGGTAGAGAGAACAAATACCATGGAACAGAAGAATCATTAGAACAGGAGACACGTCAGCAAAATAGAGTCCAGAAAACTAATCTAAACATCAGAATCACCTGGGAAGCACATGAAAATACAGTCTAATGGTTTATCCGGGGGCTTTGGATGGCAGTCAGGACTGAGTATGTGTTAAAAAACAAAACAAAAAAAGACTTCTGGGGTGATCATTTAAACTCGCTTATTCCTGAGCTCCAAATACCTAAGTACGTACATAGGTTCACATTTTCACGTATACTGATCTCAAGTGTGCGTTAGTGAAATTCTTTCCGCATCCCTAAAAACCATGGACAAGTTTGATCCAAAACCAAGGATCATTTCTAAAACCTTTTTTCGTTTTGTTTTAACCAATCTCTCGGACATTCGTGCTAAATGGTGCCAGAAGATCCCCAAAGAACAAGGACAAGGAGTCAACACAAGCATCTTGGGCCTCATGCTTCCTCAGTGCACCTGTTTCTCCTCCCTGAGCCTATGTACCTATGTGTGAACATCAGAGGACACGTCGTCCGGCCTTAGACCTCCAGAATCCTGAGGGACTGTTCGAGAAGAAGGATAAAGTGCCCGCATTTGAGACCACGCGGCAAGACACGATTTCTTTCTTACTTGGTATTTCGTATTAAATACAAAAACATAACCTGAACACACTAACAGCAGCAACATCGTCTGCTTTGCCTTTAGGACATCTGTTCTCAGACCACTGGTCGTTTCCTGGCTTAACTGCTACAGTAAAGGCTAATTTCTATATCTAAGTAATACTAGGATTTTCTAAGTACCCCAACGCAAAAACCTGGAAATCTCCAGAAGGGGTGGAGGGCGGTGAGCTCTTGCCACATCATTGTACACGCATGCAGTAATCTGTCTCCCTTTGGCTTGAACTCCTTCTACTTTGCTTTTCCCTTTTTAATGGAGAATGCTTCCATAAATAATAGCTTATGCACATGACAGAACTATGCCAGTAGAAAAATGACGTTTTGAATGGATAGTTCACAAAAGGAAAAAAAAGGTACCATAAATACGTAAGTACTTAACTTCATTAGTAATAAAGAAAATGATAAAATGTCATTTTCTTCCATTTTTTTTTTTCTTTTTTTAAGATCGACAGTGCCTACTGTTGGTGAAGTTGTGGGCAAATGGGCACACCTTCGCTCATGGTAGTATAAATTGATACATACTTCCTAGATAGATATCTGCTAATATGTAGCCAAAGTCTTTTTTTAAAAATTTACAGACTTTTTTTTCCGCTCAGCAATTCCATGTAACGAGTATATATTCTTAAAAATTAAACAAGTGCAGCACTGTTTATATTAAGAAAATTTGTAAACAACGTTAGTGTCCCAAAATAAGAATTATTCTAATAAAATCTGGTGCTATGCAGTGGAATACAGTTAAGAAAGATATTCATAATACATAGGTCCATAATTTAAAAGTTGCGAAATTGAAGGAAATATAAAGCAATAATTCTACTAAATTATAGACCAGAACACAATGGCAAGACGGAGGTCAGGAACTGAGAATGATTATTTCTGGGTGGTGGGAACTTAGGGGTGTTTTTTCCTTTTTTGCAGACTATTTTCTGTAAGTTTTGCAATTAAATCTTATTTTTTTTAATAAAGGCAAAACTGTGGTCATGAAAATTTTTAAGCAATCGTAGATAATGCCACTTATGGCAAAAATCAAGGATACCTCATGATTACAACTCTATAGAAATGTGTGCATGAAATCGAAGAAGGAAATGGGGGAGGGAGAGAAGGAAAAATCAACAGCACTTTTCTTTAGTCAGTGGAATGTAGGGCAAATGTTTAGTTTTATGAACTTTTCATATTTCCTAATATAGTATTGATTCTAGACTAGAAGGAAACTTAAGAATCAGGATTTTCCCATTATGCTTCATTTTCCACACCTCTCTCGCCATGTCAAGTATCCATTCAGAGTCCTTGCACTGAGTTTCTGGCCTCCATCCAGGCCACTGTATTAGCTAAGTCTGCATAAAATATTGCTACTGAATTTACTATTTCAATCAGAGGAGCTCAGAGACTTTTCTAGAATCCGCTCCTGGGTCTGTCACGAAGCCGGGCGAGAGGGGAACTTACCGTCTCCGCTCAGTACTCTGTCTGGGTGTGCAGAGGGGTTGGGGAGCACAGACATCTTGGCATCACGGTCACAGACCCACACTGTAGTGCACTCGCTTCCTGGCATGGACCCCTCACACATATGCTCTGCCTGCACCAGCCTGGATGTCAGCAGGGGGCCTCCTGGCCCCAAAAGCTTTCTGTAGGAATTTCTGCACACTGAAGTGTGAGTTTCTGCACACTGAAACTTGGCACCCACGCACAGCCCTCCCCGTGCCCAACCGCCACGTCCCAGTAGAAGCCATCGAGATTCCTGGTCTGGCTCATGACCAAAACCAGACTTCAAAAAATCACCTAGCTTCCTTCTGCTAAGATACCACACTCCCTTCCCCTTTTCAGCGTCCAGGCCCTTCTCCAGTCCTGTCTCCATGCAGCCACCTGAATGCACTGATCCTGCCCCTCCCTGTCCCTGGAATCTTCTGTGGCTTCCCATCACATGCAGGAGAATGTACATATTCCATAGATGGAAAGCAAGGGCCTTCTTTGTGCCCCCAATTTGTCTCGTCGGCCTTGACCTTCGCCAACCATTTCCGGCCTTCCTCTCTTGCTCTAACAGACCGTCTCTGGACTTAACCCACCTTCTCACTTCTCTCTACTTTTCCACATGCGCTTTTCTTGCCTTCTCCAGTTTTCAAGCTTCCGAAGACAATTGGAGCATCATTACCTTTGGGAAGGCTTCCTGATTCCCACCTCCCCTGTCTCACCCTCCATTCGGGGCGCTCTGGCCCAGGCTCCCTACCAACATCCTAGAGCATGTGCCAGCTCAGCTCTGTCCTTCACTGGATGGTGAGATCTTGGCATAAAAGGACTGGGTTTTTCCAGGGTTTCACTCCAGTGCCTAGCCTCCTTTCATAGTTTCCAATGAAGGGCCAACACTCAAAAACGTACCCAGCACTGCTGCTCCTGGTATAATCCCAACACACACAAGACATACACAAGAATGTCCACATCAGCATTAAATGAATTAGTCCCAAACTGGAGAGGACCCAAAGGCCTGTTCACCATAGAAGAAGTTAGTAAATCACAGCATTTTAAATACATAAATCCTGTGCAACAATGAGAAGGAATGAATGAATGTTGTGAATGAAGTCACAAACACAATGTTGAGTGGAAGAGTTTATGAAAGAGTAGATGGCGTGTGGCACCATTTACGTGAGCTCAAAAGCAGGCAAAGTCATCTGCAGGGGGCAGAAATCCTGTGTGTAGTTACCCTCAGTGGTACAGGCTAACTGATAGGGGCCTCTGGGATCCCAGTAATCTGTTTCTTGATCTGGATGCTGGTTCCATGGACATTTTCATACCATGAAAATCCTTCCAGCTGTGTGTTTATGATTTGGACATATATCTGTATCTTATACCCCAGCCGACATTTTAAGGTAGAAAAGTTCCCTTTGGGAACCTTCCTACAGTGTGGGTGGGAATGCAAGCTGGTGCAGCCACTCTGGAAAACAGTATGAAGGTTCCTCAAAAAGTTGAAAATAGAGTTACCTACAACCCAGCAATCGGACTACAGGATATTTACCCTAAAGATACAGACGTAGCGATCTGAAGGGGCACATGCACCCAAAGACTCATAGCAGCAAGGTCCACAATAGCCAAACTATGGAAAGAACCTAGATGTCCATCAACAGATGAATGGATAAAGAAGATGTGGTATGTATACATATACAATGGAATACTATGCAGCCATCAAAACCCCCGATATTTTGCAGTTGCAATGACACGGATGGGACTAGAGGGCATTATGCTAAGTGAAATAATTCAATCAGAGAAAGACAACTATCATATGATCTCTCTGATATGAGGAATTTAAGAGGCAGGGTGTGGGGGGAGGGAAGGGGGGTAGGAAAGGAAGAAATGAAACAAGATGGGACCAGAGACAGAGACAAACTATAAGAGACTCATAATCTCAGGAAACAAACAGTTGCTGGGAGGTGGCAGGGAGGGATGGGGTGGCTGGGGGATGGACATTGGAGAGGGTATGTGCTATGGTGAGTGCTGTGAATTGTGTAAGATATATACCCATGAAGCAAATAATACATTATATGTTAATTTTTAAAAAGGCAATAAAAAGTAGAAAGAAAGAAGAGAGAGAGAGAAGGGAAGGGAGGGGAGGGGAGGGGAAGGGAGGAAAGAAAAAGAAAGAAAGAAGAAAGAAAGAAAGAAAGAAAGAAGAGAAGAGAAGAGAAGAGAAGAGAAGAGAAGAGAAGAGAAGAGAAACCCTCTGTGAAACCTTACTCTGGGGCATGTACACAGTGACGGAATGGGGATGTAGGTGTTATTCAAGGAACTCCCAGCCTGATTCATGCCCTTTTCCCCACTCAGAATGGTGTCGCTGGGCACAGAGGAACATTTTTTAAGTGAAAAACTCCCCCTCTAGAGGGTGTAGCCTTTGCTTTAAGAAATGTGATGTTCCCTGGTGTCCGTGGACATTCACTCGGAAACAGCTTCTTAACTTCAATTTCAGCAAGCTCAACTAATTCTGGAACGCGTCAGGGTATAAATAAATAACTTTAAGTGGGATTTCACTCTTTACTTTGTACCCTCATCCTTCTGTTTGTATGATTTCTGTCCCCAGCGGGCACAGGTTTGTGGGTCCTCCCGCATCAATCATGCTTTCCTTCCACTTTATTGATGCACATTTCACTGCTGCAGTTCAACATCGGGTTTCTTCTTGGTACAAAGATAAAGCACCTAAATGAATCTTTCATCTTTTCCCCCTCCAAATCTTTAAGAGTCTAGAAATACTAGACAAGGGATTGCATTTAAAAACAGATTTTTTTTCTCTTGAAACAGACCAACGGAGGAAAGGACCCAGGGACTCTGGTCTCTGAAAGGGCCACGGCCGTCTTCGGTGCTTTCTGGGTGCCCCACGCTGGAGCCCGTCCAGCCCCCCCTGCAGGGACTCACCAATTTCCCCCCCTACGTTCTGTAATAAAATCTTTCGGTGCCTGCACAGATGCGAATGCTGCTCTCACCTTCTCATTTCACATTTCCTGCACTTTTCTTCCTAGGCCCTTGACTACCCAAAATAGAATCGTGGTTTTTGGAGTCTGCGTGTAGGAATTCGGGTGCGGGGGAAGGGGATGGCCAGGGTTTCTGTAATTCTCCCTAAGGACCACACCCTGACGTAATTTTCCTCTTGGCTGCAAGGTGGATCAGAGATTCAGAGGCACGCACACACAGAGTGTCTTTCAGAGAAGAGCCTAGATTTTCCTTAAAGGCTGGTTAGGGAGAGCCTACTGTGAGGAGGGCATTGGCGCCCAAGGAGGGCACAAGAGGACACGAAAACCAGGGGCCTTTGGCATGTCTTTCTCCCCCAGCAGCCCCGTTCACTGATTCTCTGCTTTCCTGAGGTCTCTTCCTCACCAGATATCCCCCCACCCCGGCCCCTGCCTCTCTGCCTCTCTGCCTCTTTAAACTGAGTTCCCGAAAGAATCAACCTCCTTGCTCCTCTCTGCCGAGGTGAATTCCTTCCATCCTACCAAATCTAATTCAAAGCCTGCCCCTTCTGGGAAGTCTTCCTGGAGGACTTCAGCTAGCAGTGATTTCCCACTTGTCTGAATTTTTAAAGCCCCTGCTAGTATCAATGGGACACTTACAAGCCAGACATTATTCGGAGCGCTTTACACAGACCAAGTCAGAATCCTTACAATAACTCCACAAGGCAGGTTTTGCTATCATCCCCATTTTGCAGATGAGGGTCCTGAGGCTCTAGTGTCATCACAGCTCCCTGATTAGATTCGAACCTGCATTTACCATTCTCTTTGACTTACTGACTCGTCCCTTTCACAGCACAAGATTGCAGACTTGCAATGGTCATACTCGTCCACCTCTCTAGTGGATTTAAGATGAGGACAAAAAATTTTGGAAGTCTTTTCTATCCACTCTATATGCTAGCTTTCCATTTCTGTCAACACTACTGTGCAACGGAGGAGATGGGATTGATTAAAACCACAGTACCAAGAAGCCCTTATTATGTGTTAGGTGCCCAGCCCCAAGCTAAGCGATCAATACTCAATGTCTCTCCCAACCCAAGCTCTTCTTCCCGAGAAGATCAGAGAGAGGTTACAAAAACTTGCAATAGGATCAAATAAGGAGATGAAGCAAAGGAAACACAAATGTAAGTTAAAAAAAAAAAATCCTGAGTTTGGTTATTACCCTACAGACCCTCCTTGGTAGGTGAGCCACACAGTGACAAAGGACATGAAATCAATGACAACACTCCCGTCGCCTTTCAGATGAAGACAAACCCTCTGTTCAGATGAAGCACACGTAAACGTCTCATCAAACTATTTCCTATTACAGTTCTCAGTGCTGGCTCATCGCATCTCACTGAAAAACACCCAGTAATATCCCTTGGGGAGGCGGCAGAACTCTTTGGCCTGGCTATGCAGCTTAATTTGGTTTAACTTCATTTATCTAAGAGATGGATGGACTGCACATGTCTTGGGAAGTTCCCTAGCACTGTTATTTCTCACAACAGGGCCCCGTACTATCTGCCGCAGACAATTGCCTTTCCACCTTTAACTAAAAGCTGAATAGTTATTTGGGGATAATTCCTGTGAACATCCCAGAGAACTCTCCTGCCCACCAAGAGCCTCTGGGAAACCCAGTCTTCCAGGCAATCTGGAGCTTTAAAAAAAAAAAATGGGGGCGCCTGGGTGGCTCAGTTGGTTAAGCGACTGCCTTCTGCTCGGATCATGATCCCGGAGACCTGGGATCGAGCCCCACGTCGGGTTTCCTGCTCAGCGGGAGGCCTGCTTCTCCCTCTCTCACTCCCCCTGCTTGTGTTCCCTCTCTCTCGCTGTATTTTCTGTCTGTCAAATAAATAAATAAAATCTTTTAAAAAAATGGAATTCTCGATGGGGAAAATGAAATTCAAACTCCTTTGTATGATTTATGATGCTTTTTACTACCCAACCTCAATCTGCTTTTCTAGACCTGATTTATTGCCCTCCTTTTAGCATCTTCATGCTTCATCCAAACTAAACATGTCATGAAGACACTCCGTGCACTCACTCATTGAGACCTTAGATGTACTTCCTAACCACCCTCTCCTGCCTCCTGTCTCCCCTACCTTCTCGGCCTACGGGGTCTTGAAGGATGTCACCTTTTCTTGAATCTTCCCCTGGCTCCACCTAACAATTCATCTTACCCTTTACCAGATTTCCATGACACTTTGTTACCAACATAGTTTATTATCCCCTTTTGTTCGCGTCTCAGATTTCTGTTGTTGTTGTTCCTGCCACATTGTGAACTCCTCCTGGGTAGAAATCTGTTTTATTTATCTTTGTATCCCAGCCATCGGGGACATGATCTGACCTGGATTTATTTCACTGGATTTTTATTGAGTGCTTCCTGTCCGGACCAAGCAAGCTGGGACAATTCCCATCCTGTGATGCTACATTAAAAAAAAAAAAAAAAAAACACATGCATTACCCTGCAGGTGACCTAAATATGTTTCCATGGTCTGAAACCACCCAGATCTCCGGAGGTGGGTCACTCAGTGCATCTGATAGAGAAAAGGAAGGCCCAGTGCACAGTTAGGTGGGACCACGGACTAATTCTCCCAAACGCCGTCTCTTAACTCGGGCTTTCCCAGATTTGAAAAGCAGGGCCAGCAGCTGCGTTTCCCGCAGACATTCATTCCAAGTGTCTTCTCTTGTTTGTGCAACCTGTGTCAAGCCGAAGGACTTTGCAAAGTTATATTCAGCATGCAAATATATCACTCCGTCCAGCAATAAAACCTGCATCCCTTGCAAGAAAAACAGAGCCACTATTCCAGGGGAGTTTGACAATTTTACAGCAGAGGTTAGAGGAAAAGGTCAGGGAAAAAAGAAAAAGGTATCTCCTCCTCCTTGATTTCCTGACACAAACAGAAAATTTAAGAGCCAAGTTACCAGATTTCCTTGTCATGGAAAAGGCCTATTTAGGTGAAGGCTACAGGAAGGTTTGCACAAATCTGACCTCCATTCGGGTCTCTGAGGGTATTTAATCAGCCATCCGTCACAAAAAGCCCTATTATGGACATTCAGAGCCACAGGGTCCCCGCAAAAAACACCAAGAACATTGCCGTAAATGCAGTTCCCAAAATGGGTTGAGCACTGAAAGCATTCTGAATATAGGGAATTGGAAACTGGTATTTGAAATGTTACTTTATACTGTATTGTTTATGGCCATGCGCTACCTAACCAGGCAAAAAAGTTCTGTGTCTACCTGCAAAGGCAAATGAAACCAGTAACTTCTGTTAGGAAACAAGTCATTTCACCTTACAGAAGAGTTGCACCTTACAAAATTATAATTTGGCATAATTTTTCTATTATTCTATTCAAAATAGATAAACGATCAGACTTATATCAAGAGTTAGTGGCATGCCAGCCTCCGTAGTTGGCACTAGAGAAAGAAAGATCACTAAAATTTTAACCCACATATTTCATACAATATCACAGGGAAGACAGACGAGCTAAGATAGGATTTCAATATACTATGATGTAAATTCTTAGATACAGATAGATGTTCATCAAACTCAGAAGAAAAGCATGCATGAGAGATCATCAGAAAGCTTCTCGAAATCGTTGACTCTTCTGGAAAGATGGAAACAGTGAGTGCCATGCATTGGGTGGAGATTACAGGGCCTCTCCTTACAATGACATGAGAGCAGCAGGAACGAAGGACAGGATCTGGGACAGTCCACAAATGAAGGGAAATGCGGAGGAAGGAGAGACTCTGAAGGGGATCAAGAAGTGATAAGAGAGGCGGCGGTAGAATCAGGAGAGAATAATGCCACAGAATCTTGTCGGGGAAAGCAAGAGGTTACAGACAGCATCTCAAGGAGAGCATAAGGGTCCACGGTAGAGAGAAGAGAGGATGGGGGCAACGTCCACAATCTGATGCGGGTACTGAGAATATGGCTAGAAGCGTTGAATGTAAGAGGGAGAAGATTCAGTCCTCCACACGGTGGGGCAAGATCCAAGACTGGGAGCAGCGGTAGGTACATCTATGGGTGGGGGAACCAGGAGTTCATGCAGTTCAAAGCCAGACGGCTTCAGTTTTTTGTTCACCGTCGGCAGCAAAATCATCTGCTGATGGTGACAACTTGGGGGCTGGAGGGAAATGGTATTCTGGGGACATCAGAGAAGGAAGTAGCAGAGAAGAATCTCACTAAGAACAGGGGAGTCCTGGGTTTGAGATGCCTCTGATTCAGAGGGCTGTGGTCTTTTCCACCTGAAAGCACGAGCCCAAGGATTAGAAATGGGGAATAGTAAATATTTATTAAGCATTTCCTATATATCCGACACTAATTTTTATCATCTTTATATTTTATAGTAGGCTGAATAGCAACCTCTCCAAAATGCCTACTCCTGATCCCAGAAACCTGTGCCTTTGCATTACAGGGCAAAGAGGAATTAAGATTGTGGATGGAAGTAAGGTTGGTGGTTATCTCACTTTAAAATAGGGTGAGCACACTGGATGATTGGGGTGGGCCCACTATCATAGAAGTCCTGCTGGGTAGAAGAGAGAGGCACACAAGTTCACAATGGAGGGATGCGAGAAGGACCAAATCTGCCGTTGCTCGTGCTGAAGGTAGAAGACAGGACCACGGGCCAGAGGATGCAGGTGGTCTCTAGGCACTGGAAAAGGCAAGGAAGTGGATGCTCCCCCAGAGCCTCCTGAAGGAAGCCAACCCTGCTGACACCTTGATTTTAAGCTCGTGAGACTGTCCCAGACTCATGACCTACACAGATGTCAGACAACAAATTTGTTTAATTTAAATTTGCCCATGTGTGGTAACTTGCTACAACACCCAACATAAAACTACAGCACTTGTGCTTATTTTAATTCTCCCAACAGTATTTTACCAGTTGGGAAACTTTGTGAGTTGATCCTGGTGATTGCCTTGATTGTCATTAGGAGAGGTGGGGGCAAATCTTGAGGAAGAAAAGTTATCATTTCAGAAGGCATCTGCCTTAAGGAAATATTTGTAATATTTTTTCAGGCAAGAAATAATGGACCATTTCTGAAGACAGGGAGAATTCAAAAGGGGTAATACTTTTGTTCTACAAGGGTGGTCTTTTCCAGTTATGGCAATACCCAATTCTAGAAGCATCTGCTACATCTTAGAATTATGATGTTACTTCAAAATTAAGACAAAATATTACAGAATACAGAAACCTGAACTCCTAGGTATGACAACTGCTTGTGTTGTACCAACTAAATGATAAATGTATTAACTAAAATGTCCCCAACAGGGGCACTTGGGTTGGTTAGGCATCCCACTCTTGATTTCAGCTCAGATATTGATCACAATTCAAGCTCAATGCTGGGCTCCATCATGCTGGGTATGGAGCCTACTAACTGACTGACTGACTGGCTGACTAGGTCCCCAACAGTTTCCAGCAGTCAATGAAGTTGAGGAAGACCAACCAACATTGCTATTACAATGTTATGTCTACCTTTGCCTTCCTTGTAGTCACTTCTAGCTTTTTAAAAAATGCTAATTTCTACTTTGGATTGCCATATTTTTTTCCTCATTTTTACTCTACTAGAACTTTGTCAGGATTCATAGATCAATTAATTGATAAGAAAGCATATAGTAAATCCATGTCTGCCATTACTACAAAATGTCCAATGACTTCGGCATCCTTTATCCATCTTTCCCTCATCTTCCTGTCCTTCAAAGAGCAGAACAGGCTTGGGATTGTCGATTAGAAGGCCAAGATGTCATGCCCAGATTTGTCATTTACTGCTTCTGTAACCCTGAACAGTTTCTTCCTGAGCCCTGTCTTCTTCACATCTTCACTCAGAATCATCAGAAAACCCACTTACCATCATTCTGCTCTTCTCCTTGCTCATGCTTCTCCACTCACCGTGGTGGGTGTCCACAGCATGTCATGCTTCCTTACAGGGCTCTGTACTTGCTTCTCCTCTGCCTAATATACCTTTCTTGCCACACTCCAAATATGTGGCTTCTCATTCTAGGTCTCAGCTTAAACACCACTTTGCTTAAATCTTAAGACATCCTTCCTTGACTGTTCTATCTACACGAGATCACCTCACATAATTCACCATCCCTGCATACTATTTCATTGATGATACAAATAACTTTCTGTAATCGTTTTGTGTATAAAATTTATTGTCTGTACATTTGCCTATAACAATACCCTTTAAAATGTTAGTTCAAGGGGCACTCAGTGGTTCAGTTAGGTAAGCATTTGACTCTTAGTTTCAGCTCAGGTCCGAATCCTGGGGTCCCAGGATCGAGCCCCACATAAGGCTCCCTGCTCGGCGGGAAGCCTGCTTCTCCCTCTCTCACTCCCCCTGCTTGTGTTCCTTCTCTAGCTGTGTTTCTCTCTGTCAAATAAATAAAATCTTTAAAATAAATAAAATCTTTAAAATATTAGCTCAAGGCTTCACCCAAAATAGACTCTTAAACATTCATTAAACATGGGAATCTACCTCATTAACTCTGAGTATATTAAAGATGCAGTATATGTGGACAAAATTTTAATTGTAAAGCATTTTTATCTCTCCCAAATACTAGATGCAAATATAGTTTATAATGTTTAAAGTTGGTCCTTATTATAATCAGTGATTTGCAGCTACACCAAAAATAGCAGTATATTATTAAATATATGGGTTTTATCGTACACGGCTTTAAACGCTCACATCCATAATTCTTGCAATATTTTCTTCAAGTGTCTGTTATTTTATCCTAAGTAAAAGGATTATGTGCAAAATTTCAGTTGTGAAAGAATGACACATTTTGAGGGCTCTAAATGTACAAATGATTACATGTAAAGTGAGGAATTGCTTTCCCTTTTGCCCAGCAGCCTAACTGTTCAAATTCCTTTGATGTAGGAGGTAAGGGAGAGAGGAAATAAACACACCTCTGAAATGCCAGTCACAGAAGTGCCCATCAGCCGAGTCCTGCCTTAATTGAACATTGGATATGCATGAGAATGAACTACTTGCCAACATCTCATGATTTATATCCATAATCAGAAAAATATGAGGCTTAAAGTTCAGGTGCAGACTAACATTCTCTAGCCTGCATGTAGTGGATCATGACCTTTCAAAGCCATGAGCAATCCCTTAATGTCCATTTCTTCTCAGTCACCTGGAACATCAAATCAAAAGGCGTCTCTGGAAAGCTAAGATTTTGAATTGCAAAGTGATACCCAAATCATCCAGCTCTTAAGTGTAGAGCTAGGCAAGGAGAAATTAATCAAGCAGTGCGTTTTTAAAAGAGAAATGTGGCTTCTATCTTTTCTACAGAAGGTGAAGCAAACATGTTGACAACTTTTTCCAGAAACAAAACCTTTTGCAACTATGCTCCTTTGAACAGTTTTAATGATAATAAGGCCTGGAGTTAACATTAGAAACACACAGGACAGCTGTGCTGGTCCCCAAACACATGACATTTCCAGGATCAGTCTCTAAGTCCACATACATGTAACAGTGTGAAGGTTCTCAGGGTCACGGGACCTGCTACCGGTCCTCTACTTAATAACTTTCCCAAACTAGTGCCTCCTAGATTATTTCCATAGGAATGTAAAAAGCAGGATATAAGTCAGGGACTCAGTAAATGGCTAGATGCCTTGGAGTCCCATGACCTTCATTCCACATGGGTCCAGACAGAAAAGAACACTATTGGTGATCACATTTTGAGTACCAGCTACATAAAAGGCTCTATTACATGCCTTATCTCACTCAGCCCTCTCTCTAACATCAGGATAGGAACTTTTGTATGTTACCTACAAAGAAACTGAAGCAAATCATCAATGAGCACAAACTAGCAAGTACCAGAACTCGAGACATACAAACCTGTCTCAGATAGGCTCCAAGGCTGATGCTGTTTCTACCACACTAACTGTTCTTCACTTGACCTCAATTGGAAATCAACCGATTCGTTCCCACCAGTGTCAAGGCCAGTGTTTGCTAGGAGGGCAGACGGAGACATTGGCCTCCAAAGAATGTTCCCTATTTTTTAAGCTAAATTTAACTCCCTGTAGAGTTTCCTCTCAGTGGCTCAGAGCAGTATTTACTGACCTTGCCAGTCGAGAGAGCAGTGTCTTTAGGAAAAGCCCAACTGAGTTTGCTCCCATCAGTGCTGATTGTCAGGAACTGAAGTTGGTTCCCCCTACTACTATACTCTGGAGTTTTCTGTAGCAGGAACTCTCATCAGCAGCAGAAAGGGTGGTTCTCAATAGTAGCTCTAAGTTGCCTCCTTGCCGTCCCTTGCGTTCAACCCTATCGACAGCCAATAGCCAATAATCCTTTTAATTACTACTGACAAGCAATCAGCATGGTCCTTTATGGGTCTTCCAGACTCATATAGCTTTGGCTACCAACAGGTGATTATGAATAAGGCCACACAGATATTTGGAGGAAATTTTTAACACTTCCTATGCAAATTTCCCTCAGCACCATACTTTGGTCTGCCCCACGTAGGCCCTGTTTTACTTGGCTTGAGCCCAGGACTCACCCTTCTCTATTCTGCAAAGAAGACCATTATAAGGAAGCACCTAGATTCCGGTTATATAAAGATGTAATGTTACAAAAATGCTTCAGAAATCTCAGACTGTCCATTCCTGGGGCACAGAAGCCTCTGACCAAATCAAGACGCCAAGAAAGTCCAAGAAATTCCTTAGTAATTCCAGGCACATTATACAAATGCAGTGCCATCTAAAGTAGACCACATACAGAACATTTTTCTTTCTCTTCTTATTTGTGTAATAATTTAACTCTTAACTTGAAAGAAACCTTTATGTAATTGATGATCTCTCTGGCTACCAACCAATTTCTCTCCTGCCTTTACTCTTTACTTTCTGGACTAGAGATAAACCAGCTGCAATACCCCCCCTTCCTCATTTCTTTTGGCAGTGTGGTTCCTTCCACCAAAACTCTAATATTCTTGGATTCTAATGTAGGTAATTCCTGTGACCTTTGAAAGTCCTCATTTTCCTTGTTCTCTCTAGAACTTTCCGAGGGAGAAACCAAGAGCTCCAGTTGAGCTACTCACCAAAAGCCAGTGCCAATTTACTAGTCACATGAGGGAGCCATCTTGGAAGCAAAGTCTCCAGCCCTCAGTAAATCACTGGCAACCACCGCCTTCTCCCAAGCTACCACTGCATGGAGAAGAGACAAGTCTTACCCTACTGAGGCCTGCCCAATAGATCAGAAAAAGAAAAAAAAAAATATATATATATATATACACATATATATTGTTATCTTAAGCCCCTGTTTTAACTAAAACATAGAACTTCAGCCTTAAAGTGTCAGACCCTCCTCGGAACAGCTCTGTACTATTCATCTATCTTTGAACTATATTGTCTCATACTACTAGACTATACTATAGTTTAGAGGCTGTACCACCCGAGTGATGATTATCCTCTTGGACACAAGTATCTCGCACTACACTTGTTATCTATGTCTCCTCACACAGTGACTTTCTAGGCAGTAGATACTCTATAAGTATGTCTTGGTTAATTAAATCAAAGACTATGCATTCTATAAGAAAAATTATTTCTTATTGTGTCAGTTCTGCAAACATAAGAGATGGCACAAAGGTGACATGCTGAAATCCATCCAGACTCTGAGTAGATAACCACACTGACATTTAAGATAATGAAATATCTCCATCATGGCAAGTGCATACCACCACCGATTCTTCAGTCTTCTATCGTGGTTATTTAATGCTCTATTGGAATTTGGTATCCAAACCTTGTAACTTATTTAAAAAGTCAAATGGCATTAGAGCTTTATCACTCAACATATATTTTTTTGATTGAGTTACAACAGAAAAGATTAAAGTTTTCAGTTAATGAGCTATAAACAATCTATCTGTAAACAATAATTACCACTAATAGCCACATTATTTAGACTTCGGTTTTGTTCTTATTCTTACTCTAATTTGTTTCTTTTACCCTAGGAAGGGTCATCTGAAAATAATTCAAGAGACATAACTTAAGGAATGGCAGAGTGAGCGGCCCTGCAGACTCACTCCCTAATAAAACAACTTTGCCTAGTAAAAATTATTTTATCTTTTTTTTTTTTAAGATTTTATTTATTTGACAGAGAGAAACACAGCCAGAGAGGGAACAGAAGCAGGGGGAGTGAGAGAGGGAGAAGCAGGCCTCCTGCCGAGCAGGGAGCCCGATGTGGGACTCGATCCCGGGTCTCCGGGATCATGACCTGAGCCGAAGGCAGTCGCTTAACCAACTGAGCCACCCAGGCACCCCGTAAAAATTATTTTAAAACACCAACAACTATTTAAAGTCTCTATAAATTGCCTAAGGTAATAAACTAGATTAAGAAACATTTTTTTTCAAGAAAATCTAATCAATCTTGGTAAGAAGAGGGAGAGCCTATGTCAACTGAGTCATGATCTACTCCCTCCCTGCCCCTTCCCCCCCACCACAGCATTCTGAAAACTCCATTCCAGAGAGGACTCCCTCACCCCCAAGCTACCAATCAAGTGCTTTATCTCCCAAGGATGGACAAGTGCCAACAGTTCTTATCCTCCCCCAGCTGCCTGTTTCAGAGACTAATTTATAAGCAAAGGTGACCAAGAGGTCAGGGGCTCCCTTCCTCCCTCTAGCCCCACTCTTAGCCTCACTGGTTCTTCTCTAGTCCAGGATGGCTTGTAACACCGGAGCCAATTACCATCACCGTAGTTTGCTCATACAGAGGATATTCCACAGTGAGAGAGGCAAACCAGGAAGACCAGAAGCTACTGTTCCAGCCCAGTGCCCTGCTCATTGGAGCAAAAATGGTACTCTAAATGAAGTGGGTCATTGTCCCAGCTCCCGCATCCAAAGCACTGACTCTGAGATTTTTGCATTAAAAGAGGCAAAAGAATAAAAGCTGTAGAAACTCTTTCCAGACAACCTTAATTTATTTGAAATAGAATGTGGGCCACTTTAATCCTAAGGGATTCTCAGAGAACAATGGAGATTTTGGTGTAGACAATTAAGTGGAGTTTGATGGCTCTATGAAAGCAACAAGAAAAAAACTATAGGCCAACTAGACTGTCAGAGAACTCTAGGTAAAGGAATTACCACTAAGATGAGCTTCCCAAGAGTCAGGAAAAAAATCGTAAAGAATAACTTTATAAAAGGGTCCAGATGTGGGGCGCCTGGGTGGCTCAGTTGGTTGGGCGACTGCCTTCGGCTCAGGTCATGATCCCGGAGACCTGGGATCGAGCCCCACATCGGGCTCCCTGCTCGGAGGGAAGCCTGCTTCTCCCTCTCTCACTCCCCCTGCTTCTGTTCCCTCTCTGGCTGTGTTTCTCTCTGTCAAATAAATAAACTTAAAAAAAAATAAAATAAAAAAAATAAAAGGATCCAGATGCGATTTGATCAGACTGTGGAGCAAGCACTTTAGGTATTAGGACATCATCAAAAACCAGGGAGTATCCAGCCAGCAATTAATGGAGCCTAACAAGTGGCTGTGACTCCAACAGGCACAAAATGTTTAGCAGAAATATCAGGGAAATAGAGAACCAAAGAGAGCCCTGCTGAAACCAGTCATCCAAGGGTGACTATACCCATGCCCAAGACTGCACCTTCTCAAGAATGACATCAGAGGCTTCATGCTGCTTGGAAAATAGATTTTACTAAAGTACTCTGGCCAAGCTACTAAAAAACAAAACAAAACAAAAACAAACAAACAAACAAAAACCAAGCAAATAATAGTAACAAACCTGAGAAAAGAAAAATCAGTATCCGGGGTCGCTACAATATACTATCACAAATGTTGGTTTTCAACAACCACGAAAAAATTATTAGACATACCAAGAAGCAGGACAGCATGACCAGTACAGGGAGTGAGGACAGCAGGCAACAAAAGTACCTTCTAGGAAGGCCGGGGCGTCAGACTGGAGACAAGTTCACAGAAGTTACTACAGAATGCTCAAAGAACTAACAGAAAGTATGCTTTTAAAAGTAATGGAAGGTAAGATGACAGTATCTCATCAAATCAGGAATAATCATGGAGATGAAAATAAAGCAAATGAAATGAAACTATACATGTGAGACATTCCCCATGACAGACCATAGGGTAAGCAGTAAAACAAGCCTTGATAAATTTAGGAGGACTGAAATCATAGAACTGATGACCTCCACAATGGAATCAATGTAGAAGTCAGCAACAGAAGGAAATTTAGAGAATGCAGAACTATGTTGATATTAAATAACATACTCCCAAATATCCAATAGGCTGAAGAAGAAACCACAAAAGAAATTACATAATATTTTGAACTGAATAGAAATTAAAATACAATATAGAAAAACCTATGGGATCCAGTTAAAACAGTACTGAAAGGGAAATTTATAGCCTATGTTTTAAAAAAAATCTCTAATCCATAAACTAACATCCCACATTAAGACATTGGAAAAAGAAGGCATGTTAACTTTAAAACAAACAAAAAATAAATAATAAAGATTACAGTGCAATTAATGAATAGAGTACAGAGAAACAGAAAAAAGAAAAAAGCCCAAAAAACTATTCAAAAAAATTTCAACAAAACCTTTAGCTAGACTAACAAAAAATAGAGAAGTTAACATCAGTAAAATCAGGATCAAAGAGGGAGCAAAACTGCTTATTGAAATGAAAAAAAAATACAAGGATAAACTACAAGCAAATGTATGCCAACAAAATTAGATAATTGAGATGAACTGGAGAAAATCTTAGAAAGATATGAACTACTAAAAAGTGATTTAAGAAGCAATAGACAATCTGAAGAAATCTATAACAAAAGATCAGTTAAAAAAAAATTATTACCAGGGCACCTGGGTGGCTCAGTCGTTAAGTGCCTGCCTTTGGCTTGCGTCATGATCCCAGTATCCTGGGATCAAGCCCCACATGGGGCTCCCTGATCGGTGGGAAGCCTGATTCTCCCTCTCTCACTCCCCCTGCTTGTGTTCCCTCTCTCGCTGTGTTTCTCTCTGCCAAATATATAAATAAAATCTTTAAAAAAAGAAGTTATCGCCAAACACAAAGAAAAGCCCAGGACCGGATGACTTCAGTAAAGAATTCTACTAAACATTTAAAAAGACTCAGTACCAATACTTCACAAACTCTTCTAAAAGATAGAAGAGGAAGGAATACTTCTCAACTTATTTTATGAGATATTACCTTCATACCAAAACCAAAGATCACAAGAAAGCTATATCTCTTATGTAAAGAGATATAAAAAATCAATAAAATACAAACCAAAATCAAGCAACATATTAAAAGTTCTAAATCATGATCAAGATATAAAAAGGATTATACATCATAACCAAGAGGGATTTATCCCAAGAATAAAAGATTGTTTCAACATCCAAAAATGATTAATGTACATATTAATACAAATAAGTGATAAAAACACATGACCATCTCAATAGTTGCTGAAAAAAATGCATTTAACAAAAGGAAATATCCCTGCATGACAGAAACAACTAACGTGAACTAGAGAGGAACATCCTCAATCTGAAAAAGAATACCTATGAAAAAACCCAGAGTGAAGGGAAATGAACAGGAAGTTCTGCCATCTTTAAGTATATGTATTCCAACTACGCATTCTTTAATAGGGAAAATCACCACAGGGAGGTGAGGGATCTACGGAGAGATGGGTCTGAGCTAAAACTCCACTGATCAACTGACCTCCATAAGCCCTTCCACTGAGAAGTGGGGTACAGTCTCAGATTTGGGCCTCTGGGATTTATTCAAAGCCAATGTCCAGTAACTCCCAAAGGGTGTGATTATTTCCTTTTCCCCAATATACAGTTACTCTATTAAAAGACTATAGATCCCTGGGGCGCCTGGGTGGCTCAGTTGGTTAAGCGACTGCCTTCGGCTCAGGTCATGATCCCGGAGACCCGGGATCAAGTCCCACATCGGGCTCCCTGCCCGGCAGGAAGCCTGCTTCTCCCTCTCTCACTCCCCCTGCTTGTGTTCCCTCTCTGGCTGTGTTTCTCTCTGTCAAATAAATAAAATATTAAAAAAAAAAAAGACTATAGATCCCATTAGCAAAACTAAGAGAAAGATGAACGGTATGAAGTTTTGGTAGTGGACTGAGGTCTTTCCTCCAGGGGACATAGCCTCCCCCTCATATAAAGGGCTGAGAGTCTACAAATTGGCTCAAGTTTGGGAACTGATTGAGGGGCCATGACTCTGGTTTTCAGGCTCAGGAAAAACTTTGCTGTTCATTTGACTTAAATTTTTTGCTGCTCTTACTAAACAAGAATTTAGCAGGCTTCCTATATATTTTACTTCTAGTTCTTTATGATTAATTTGCCAAAGCCATAGTTCTGCATAAGTCGGACTCTGATTGCTGCTTTGACTTGGCTGTTGATTAGGATCCCCAACCCCTTGGCCTCTGGGAGGTGGAGCCTCTGCCACTAGGGGTCCAGCTTTTTCCATTGCATTTCGGTTTCCCGATTTGGTGACTGCAGTTTCCACCGTGAGGTCTGGAGTACAGACAAGAGTGATCACTCAGCTCCCCTCACACATTTATTTCTCACAATACTGGTGGAAGGTCTGGCTTATGGGTCCTGCCAGTGAGGGCGAGTAAGCCTTACATGACAAATCCATTCTATCATTCTAATCTCTCTAACTCTGTGAATCCCTTCCTATCCATTAAACCAAAGCAAGTCTAGCGTTTCCAATTCACTCATGGTGAGCCACATTTTGGTCCAGTTTCAGCATCCTTCCAAGAAAACAATCTGAATGCTTCCCCCCAAATAGCAGGAAAAAGGCAAGGAGGAATGCTCACACCACTTCAACATAATAGTGTCAGGAAATTAGAGAGTTAAATTCTAGCCAGGACAATTAAACAATAAAATGAAAAAAACAAAGTCATCAGGTTGTAAAGGAAGTAAAGCTATCTCTGTTTACAGATGACATCTTCGTATATACTGAAAATCCTACAGAAGCCACTAGAAACTATTAGAACTAGTAAATGTGTTCAGCAAGGTTGCAGGCTCTAAGTTCAATACACAAAAATCAACTGTGTTTCTACAAATAATAAGGAATAAATCCAAAAATGCAATTAAGAAAATAATTTCATTTACAATAGCGTCAAAAAGAATAAGATACTTAGGAATACGTTTCACAAAAGAAGTACAAAAATTATACTCCGAAAACTACAAAATATTGCTGAAAGAAATTAAAGCTCAATAGAAAAGTATCTTGTGTTCATGCAGTGAAAGAGTCAATATTATTAATATAACAATACTCCTCAAACTGATTATAGATTCAACATGATCCCTGTCAGATTCAAACTGGCTTTTTAAATAAAAGTTGATAAGCTGTTCCTAAAATTTATATGGGAATTTAAGGGACTTTCAATTAGCCAAAACAACCTTGAAAAGGAATAAACCTGGAGGAATTACATTTTCCAAATTTAAAATTAAGTATGGTGGTGGGTATTAAGGAGGGCACGTATTGCATGGAGCACTGGGTGTGGTGCATAATCAATGAATCTTCTTGGAACACTGAAAAAATAAAATCAAATTAAGATAAATTAATTAATTAAAAAGGGAAGTAAATGGACTATTGAATGAAATGAAGGAATAAGTCAATGAAAAAATAAAATAAATAAAATTAACTACTAAGTTAAAATAATCAAGAGAATGTGACACCAACACAAAGACAAATATACAGAGCAAGTGAATAGAATTGAGAATTCAGATTTTACTCTCACACTATGGTCAGTTATTTCAACAAGGGTAATAAGACATTCAGTGGAGGAAAGTACAGTCTTTTTTTTTTTTTAAAGATTTTATTTATTTGACACAGAGAAACACAGCTAGAGAGGGAACACAAGCGGGGGGAGTGAGAGAGGGAGAAATAGGCTTCCCGCCGAGCAAGGAGCCCGATGTGGGGCTCAATCCTGGGACTCTGGGATCATGACCTGAACCGAAGGCAGACGCTTAACAACTGAATGACCCGGGCTCCCCAAAAGAACAGTGATTCTGGGACAACTGGATATTCATAACTTGAAGAATAAGGTTGGACCCCTAAACTCACAGTATATGTAAAAATTAACTCACACTAAATGTAACAACATAAATGAAAGAGCTAGAGGTTGGAAGCACTCCGAAAAAAATCACAGGCAGGAATCTTCATGATCTTGGATTAGTCAATGGTTAAGTATAGCTAAGAGACCAAGCAACAACAAAACAGTTAAATCAGATTTCACCAAAATTTAAAGGTTTTGTGTTTACCATGAATACCACCCACCAAGAAAGTTAAAAGACTATCCATAGTGAAAATATTTTCAAGGTATATATCTGATAAGTGGTAAAGAGCCCTTAGAACTTATTAAAAAAAAAACAAAACAGTTAAAGAGTAGGGAAAGGATCTGAATAGACATTCCTCCTAAGAAGATGGGCCATTAAGCACATGAAAATATATTTGCCATCATTAGTCATCAGGGGAATGGAAATCAAAACTACAGTGAGACACCCCTTAATATCGACAAGATGGCTATCATAAAAATCGTGGATAAAATTAGAACCCTCATACGCTGCGCAGGGGAACACAACATGGTCCAATCATTTTGGAAAATAGTATGGCACCTTCTAGAAACGTGAAACAGTTGTGGTATTGCCCACAAATGTCATTCCTATGTATGTAGTCAAGAAAAATGAAAACACGTGTTTGCACAATAACCTGCACATAAATGCTCATAGCTGCCTCATTCCTAATACCCCAAAAGTGGAGTGAATTTAAATGTCCATAAACTGATGAAATAATGAATGAATGATTGAATGAATGAAAGAAAGAAATGTGATATAGCCATACCATGGAATACTATTTAGCCACAAACAAGAATGAAGTCGTATATGTACTACAGCATGGACAATCCTTGAGAAAATTTTGCCAAATGAAAGAAGCCAGTCACAAAAGACCACATATTATGTGATTCTCTTTATACAAAATGTCCAGTTCAGGCAAATCTGAAGAGACAGAAAGTACATTGGGGTTGCCTACAGGTTGGGGGGCCTTGGAGGGAAATAGGAAGACTGCTAATGTGTATGGTGTTTCTTTTACAAGTAATAAGAATGTTCTTGGGATGCCTGGGGGGCTCAGTCAGTTAAGGGTCTGCCTTCAGCTTAGGTCATGATCTTGGGGTCCTGGGATGAGTCCCACACTGGGCTCCTTGCTCAGCAGGGAGCCTGCTTTTCCTTCTGCCTGCTGCTCCCCCTGCTTGTGTTTTCTACCCCCCCCGACAAATAAATAAAATCTTAAAATATAGAATAGAAATGTTCTAAAATTGGTTATGGGGGTGCCTGGCTGGCTCAGCCAATAGAGCATACAACTCTTAACTCAGGATCCCAAGTCTGAGACCCTCCATGGGCATGAATCCTACTTAAAAAAATAAAGTTGATTATGATTATAGACCTTGGTGACTATACCAAAAATCACTGAATTCTGTCCTTAGAGGTGAATCATATGGTTATATGAATTATAGCTCAATAAAGCTGTTAGATATAAAGGATAATTTGAACATGTTTAACTTGTATAAAATATGTTCATTCCTGATTTTAAGTTACTAAAATGTTCCAGAAACCAGCACACAATTCCCCACTGCTTTGGTCTTCTCCTAAGAAATGGTTTAGGATGTATAGATCATTTTTAGCCTTAATCAAAGTACTTCCTTAGATGAAGAGTTAAAATCAGAATTTGGTGAAGAAGAAGAAGGAGGAGGAGGAGGAGGAGGAGGAGGAGGAGGAGAAGGAGAAGAAGAAAAAGAAGTAGTCTCCCTTCTCAGCCTTTCTGAAAAATGAGGACTCACCCAACTTGGCCACTTTCAGTGGCCAAATAAGCAACCATTGAATTTTACAGTAAGTGGGCACTCTGGCAACCAGCTAAGAAGCATCCCATGAAAATGTTTTTCTCTTACTACAGATTCCACGAAAGCAAATTCTGAGAGACAAGCTTGGGTTCAGGTCGTCCACCAATAACAAGGGAGTAAGTGGAGAAAGACACAAAAGGAAGAAAAACCAATGAATGGTATAATGAAACATAGGTTGTCTCAGATGGGCGACTGGGGCTCAATCCCAGTGGGATGCTCTGTAAGACATGTACAATACGCCTCAAAACTGCCCCCACAGAAGGATAGGGAGGCTGAGGCATGTATATACCAGCCTATGTGTCCCTTTGGCTGGGGACTGGTCTGGAGGAGTCAACTCTCCTACATTTCCAGGCTGCACCTTCCTGCTATGGAACTTAGCTTCTGCTGAAGAAATCCTCCAGCCTTAGAAAAACAAAGATGCTGCTGTTTGAGGGGAAAGCTGTCAGCTTTCTAGAAGCAGTTCTATAGCTATAGGCAGGCTTAGGTGGGTTATAGAGTAGGAGGTAGAGACAAATCACCTACAATCTCCTGTGACTCAGGAGATGTGAGAGGGATCGGGTTTCCTCCACGGCCCGCTCCAGAGGGAATTTCCAGCCCCATCTTGATTAGATCCCTTGCGGGGATCCCTTCAGGATCAAAGACCTTTTTTGATCTGTGGGACTGTGGAGCACTTGGACCTTCACTAGAAGTTTGTCTACTGGAGATGAGTCCAAGTCGAAGAGTGGAGGAGTCTAGGCAGAGGCTCACAGGCAGCAGCAAATCTCATTTCCATCTCGGTGCTGCAGGAGCTGGGAGCTTATAGGACGCCCATAGTGACAGAAAAAGAACATTTAGGCTTGGTGCAAAGTCAATTTCCTCCTAGCTTCTTGGCACACAGAAGGAGCCCGCCTTCTTAGCACAGTTTCCAAACTTCTTCTTTTTACCTTATGGAGGCTTAGTTACTGAGAAAACTCATACTGGTGACTTCAGCCCAAGCCTCTCTGTACTACAGGCCCACTGATCAGGGTAAAATATTAAGGGCAGAAATTAACACCTGGGTATGTAAAAATCCATGTCTCAAAGTTAGGAAATATCAATGTATAAGAAAGCCATACAAGATTCCTTAGCACAGGATTTCCCAGACCTCTCAATATGTCTATGAGCCATGACTATCCTCCAGGAAAGGTTACAAATTCGCAGGTTTTCTCAAACCTTTTTGATCAGAAAAGTGTTTCCCCAGAGAATGTCATGGAACTAAAGTTCTATCAGAACATGCTTGGAGCAACACAGGTCAGCAAACCAGTCCACTGGTTTTAGTGATAAGAAACCTGGAGTCAAGAGGTTAGGTGACTCGCACAGGTCACGGATTAAGTTACTGATGCCACCAGTAACCAGGAACCCAGACCTTCCAGCTCTCAGTTAGGCGCCCCTTTCTCAGTGACAACACGATGGTCGTGGCTCTGCCTGTGATGGAAAGCTTATGAGTTGTTCTTTCACCGTTGTGTGTGTCTTACAGGGGGTCCTTCTCCATCAGTGTCTAAACCAGAACAATGAAATATTTGCATCATCCCCATGACCAGCAACTGTCAACTAGTAGAAGTTGAACATGACTAGTTCTCACTATGGTGAGAACTCTGGGACCCTAGGGAATGGCAAAACCATAGGATTGACGGAGGTCTGTTTTCTGAACCGGCATGTGGAGGAAAGCCACTGGCTTGCCTACAAAGAATCCCAGGTGAGCAAGAAGGAAGCTTCTACTCTGGTAAAACCACGGAAAGTTCTGAGTTTGATACAGCAGTTCACACTGCCCCATCGACTACAGGAAAAGATGAATAAAAATATGGAGCAAAAGAAGAGATGAGAGGTGCCAAGAAGCATGAGATAATGGATTCAGAAATCTGGAGACACAAAGCCACTTCATCTCAACTGGAAAGAATCTGCTGCAAAAACAGATCAGCCCTTATTCTCTGGGACTAAGGGATCGAACACACGCAGCATCTGTGAGGCCATGCCCTCCGCCACCACACCGTCATACAAACTAGATCACACCTCACTAAATGTTCTTTGCGGTATCTACTTCTGTTCCCAGGGCCGCAACACTGGGGCGAGTCATCTCCATCTTTCAGCTGAATCATTCAAAATAATTTCTAAAGGGTTCTATCTTCTGTGAGCTGCCATCATCCTTTACCCCTTACTAAACCATTCCCCAGGGGCTCCTGGGTGGTTCAGTTGTTAAGCATCTGCCTTCGGCTCAGGTCATGATCCCAGAGTCCCAGGATCGAGCCCTGCATCGGGCTCCCTGCTTCTCCCTCTCCCACTCCCCCTGCTTGTGTTCCCTCTCTCACTGTCTCTCTCTGTTAAATCACCTTCAAAACACACAAATCACATTATGACCCTCATTTCCCCCACCCATCCCCACAGCTTGAATTGCTTCAACGTGATTACAGTGAACTTCAAACAAAGGATACGGGGCGCTCCTTTTCAGCTTTCACCTCCCCGGTCTTTGGACTCTGTCCCTCAGCCATTCTGAACCTCCGCTGGCTCCTGGCTTGGGTCTTGTGTCTCTTGCCTCTTAGTCGCCTTACAGAATACTTCCACATGGGCTGCTTCTTTCCTTCTTCCCTGCCAAGACCTCATCTCTTCCTTTCCATCAGTTTGACTCTAACTCTTAGCTATCTCCTTTTCTGGGAAGGCTTCCCTGATCATCTCAGACTATGATAGCTTTCTATTTTGTTCGTCCTGGTACCCAACCTTGTCCCATCATGGGAAATTAATCATCACAGTTCTAATTTATGCCTGTCAATATCCGCTTCTGGAATGATCCTTAGGATACAAACATTTCATTCAGCACTGGATCTGATCACTGCTTGGGCGCTTAGAACAAAGTAGGTGCTGGCAAATTACCGCCTGAAGGGACGGATGAGGGGGGTAAGATGGTTGGGATGGATGCCTGTTGTATACAGGCCTAAGAAAAAGCTTTACTTAAGTCAGCAAGCCATGTGGTTCAACCATCAGTGAACACAGGATTGCATTTTTTCTCCTATTTAATTCTGCTCCATAAAATGTCTTTTAACATGTGGCAGTCTAAAGGTAGTATTCGCCTATTTAAAGCATTTGATTAATTGATTTTATGTATTTATTAATGTCAGTGGAGAACCTGCACATCTCTCTCAGTCTCTGCAAGCGAGAACTATAGGGAAACCTGACTGGTCGGTCGGTCACAAGGAATGAAACACGCAGAGGGTTGGGATTTTGGCTCTCAAGGCAGGATGTCTGTGTTGAGTCCCGCCATAAGATTAGCACAACCCACATGACCTCGGGCAATGAAACAATGTTCCCACAGCCCTTAACAGACTGTCTGGTACATATAAGAGTTTAACAGCTGGTAACAATCATTATTAATGTTGTATTTGTAACAGAAACTAATATTAATTTTATCATTCTTCAGCCCTAATATTGTCCGCAGATCATGAAGGAGACTTCCTGGGGGCGGGGAGGGCTGTACACTGTGTGCAGGAAACGTAACCGACCAAGACCAGCCCTATGAGATCATCAGAGAAGACCTCATTCTCATCACTGGACAGACAAGAAAAGCCACAGTCAGCAGGGTGAGGAGACCTGCTCCTAGTCACGTAGCCGGTCAGGGCAGAACTGAAATTCAAATGAGAACTTCCGATTCCAAAGCCAGTTTTCTTTCTACTAGACTGCATGGCCTCTGGGCATTAGCACTTCCAGATCCTACAGGCATCCGAGTTTCTTTCTTTTTTTTTTTTTTTTAAAGATTTTATTTATTTGACAGAGAGAAACACAGCCAGAGAGGGAACACAAGCAAGGGGAGTGAGAGAGGGAGAAGCAGGCTTCCCACCGAGCAGGAAGCCCGATGTGGGGCTCGATCCCGGGTCTCCAGGATCATGACCTGAGCCGAAGGCAGTCGCTTAACCAGCTGAGCCACCCAGGCGCCACCAAGCATCCGAGTTTCTAAGATCAAATAGGACTTACGATGCCAAATTAGCACACTGGGCTTGACTGTTCCCCTCTCTCCATTCGTAAAGGCTTGAGACTGGGGGCTCCCCGAGCATTCTGCCTGGGCTGCAGCCCTCATGGAGCTTTTCCCCAGTCTCCCCTCTGCCAAGAGGACAGACTGCTCCCCCCCCAGAGACCAGACTGCCCTTTTATGCAGTAGTTGCTGCAAATCCCGCAGGACTAGGAACGGCAATGCCAGCCCCCCCATCCCCCAAAAGTCAAAGATGCTGGGTAGAAGAGCACCAAGACTGAGTGCACTTGCCACATGAGTGAATGTTAGGGCGCGCTAAGTCTCTGAAGTCTAATTCTACGTGCCAACTGCCAAAGCAGATAATACACAAAGTACTTGGAGAGTCATAGATTGTCCAAGCGTCATAGGGCCTGAGGCCTTATCTTTGTCTGAACTATTTATTTTAAAGACAAAATGTGCGCACAGAATGGGGCAGGAACAAACATGCAGGCTTTGGTGGTGGGGGATGGTTAGTTTCTGAGTTTCATTCCACTGCCCTTTCTATCACATTAATACACATTTTTTTTCTGGAATATCATCGGAATTGGATGGCCCTTACGGAGATGGACTGCCTCAGATGTAGACACCTGCTTAGGGCATCTATGTCACTGTGCTGAGTCATTTTTGACATAGGTCATCTTTTAGTGACCTGGAACAGCTCTTCAGTTTGAGATGGTTTTGGCAAGGGGGAGGGAGTGTCTTGGTTTGAGGACTTTGTGTAACAGGAACCCTAAAGAGTCCATATAGATAATTCTAGAGCTGTCGTGAATGATGCTCATTGCTGGGTTTTCAGTATACAGAGAAATGCTCTGGAACGATGAGACATGCATCAGCATCCGTGACTCAGGCCAAAAACCAAGATCAGGGAAGTGGCTCTCAGTCATCCAGCCCCCTGGTGTCATTCTTGAATGGGATTAGGGAATCCCTAAAGGCAGGTCCCTTACACAGAGCCTAGTGCCATTCCTAAGTGGAAGGGGAATTTTAAAGGGACCAACCTGTGTTCATTAGTTCCAGAAACTCAAGTCTTCAAGATCCTACCGAAACTCACAGGAGGTCCCTGAACCAGGATTTGCTCTAATCAGAGAGATTATCGTATCTTATGTCCTCTGTACGTCACGGAGTCCCTGTCATAAGTCAGGCCAGACAACTCCCTACAGACATCCACTTACAGTAATAGAGAGCTGGGAGTAGATCTGAAGGGGGAAATCTCCACCTCTTAACTCCATCCCAAATAAGTCAAGAAACAGCACTTAAAAAAACAAAAAGTCTTAAACCTTCACTGTCCTTTTTGGTAGGGGTGTATGGAAGAGTCCAAATAAACATCGGACACAGGGCGCCTGTGTGGCTCAGTTGGTTAAGCCACTGCCTTCGGCTCGGGTCATGATCCTAGAGACCCGGGATCGAGTCCCACATCGGGCTCCCTGCTCAGCGGGAAGCCTGCTTCTCCCTCTCTCACTCCCTCTGCTTGTGTTCCCTCTCTGGCTGTGTTTCTCTCTGTCAAATAAATAAAATCTTTAAAAAAAAAAAAAAAAAGGAAAGAAAGAAACATCGGACAGATGACTAGATAAATGAATGAATGAAGTGAGTGTCCGAGTTAATGAGTAAATGCACAGACTATCCAGGCAGAGAATGACCGTGGAGATACACAAGAGAACTGCAAAACCTTCACAATGTATGCATACATTTGCATGATTCTGTGCTGAAAAAAGTTTATCTGTTTATTTAATTCCTATTGGTATAGCATTTCCTCTTCTGTTCTTTACTCTCCTGAACTGCGTATAACATGAAACCTTTAACTATTTTGTTCTCTGAACATTTGGGCAGAATGAAAATAACTTTTTGGTGTTATTTCTTTTATTTCTCTAGCCAGCCGAACATTTGCTCCCGATCAGAGCACAAAGGAGCTATTTTTCACCTAAACTCTCTCAGCCTTGCCTGTTGCCACCACCTGGTCTTGTCACCGCAGCATTCCTCAACACCCTAGTAGGGAAAAGGCAAACCAGAGACAGCAAAGCAGTGGAATGGAGCGGGGGGCTCTGGAGGCAAACAGCCCTGGACCGTGGAGTCCTGAGCCCAGCATCTGATGAAGTGAAGCCCAGCATCTGAGCAAGTTACCAACCTCTGGATCATAATGGATCATAATGGAACAGGCACTGTGACTATGACTCTAAGTAGTCACGCAGGGAAAGTACATTGGATCGTGTCTATTACCCAATGACTGCTCAATAAATTTCAGTTACTGTTACTATATTGTATTGTGATGCGTTATTGGATCACAGCATGTTACATCACATCGTATTACACGTCTTGCTGGACTGCATGGTGTTGTAGAGTGCTGTGTGGCATGGAGCACTAGGAAATCTACTCAGCCTTGCAGAAAGTCACGCCCTTCAAAAATATCTCTTATAATCACTTAACTTGCTTCCCCAGACTCAAGACCCCTCCTTAGTTCTCTATTACATACATCTAGAAAATAGAAGATGGTGCCCTTCGAGGAGAAAACCTACTAGACTTTGCTATCAGATTTGGAGCTGCCCCTGTGCCCAGAATCCCGGCTGTCATGCAGTGTTTTCTCCTCCCTCCCACTCAGAAGTCACTGGAGTTCGGAGCCCTGAAGGGAGCTCTGTGTCCGTGGAGAAAGTGCATTTCAATCTCCTTTGCTGACCCGACGTTCACCCTTCCCCTCCAGCATTCCAAGCTCCCACTCACATCAACAAGCCACATTTTTTAAAAGTTAATTGAGATTATGGAAGCTTAAGGTTAGGCGAGCTCAAGGACGGGGCCAAAGCACAGTCTGCCTCCTTATTCTACTCCCTGCACTGGGGCAGTCAGGCCTAGGGAGTGTCGCTGAGAGCCCAGGGTTTTCTAATAGCCTTGGACTGTTGGCCTTACTCTAGGGTAGGGATTTGGAGCTGCAGACAGGTCATCAAGTCTGAGAAAATATGTATGGTGACTGATTACAACTCTATCCTTAGAGTTGGTTACCTTCTCTTTTATCTTCTTCACATTATAGAATCCCCATTTCTAAGCAACATGCTCACAGGAGCTAGAACACTTGCGCCAGCCTGAGAGAATGAAACATAATCGGCTGCACCAGACATGGCAACCTCGATCCTCTCTCCCCGTGACTGACTCAGGAATGGGCACGTGACCCAGTCTTGACCAATGACACTAAAGGGACCATCTAAGGATGGATTCTTCTCAAAAGATTTGTGTTTTTTGCTACAAAGAGTAATAGCAAGTTCCTTCCTGCCTGACTTGAATGTAATTATAGGGAAACATGACACTTGGGGCTACAGCAACCTTTTCATGATCATGAGGCAACAGGCCAAAGGGCACAGGATGAAAGTGAAGAGATGGAACCTGGGGTTTTAGATAACACCATTAAACTGTGAACCAATTTGGAACCAGTGTCTTCTAGACTTTTGTAATTTGTGAGGTGATTAAAATTCTTTATTGTTTTGACCACTATTTCTTTTCTGCTACTTGCAACCAAACCAAACTTTTGTGATATAAACACTATTCAAATCACGTTGCAATTTTTGTTTTCATTATCTGTGGATTCTGTCTCCAATTTTTATATTTTTTAATATTGAATATGATCCTGGCCCTTGGTAAGGGTCAATGAATGTTGAAAAGGTGTTTAGGTGATAAAAAAAAACATCTGAAGTGTGTGTGCGTGCGTGCGTGTGTGTGTGTGTGTGTGCACGCCCTCATGTGCCCACTCTCATGCACACAATGGAATATTACCCAGTCATAAAAAATGAGATCTTGCCCTTTGTGACAGAATGCATGGACCTAGAGTGTATTACGTTGAGTGACAGAATTCAGACAGAAAGGCAAATATCATATGATTTCATTCATATGTGGAATCTAACCAAAACAATGAACAAATAAAAAGCAGTAGACCCCATAAGTGCAGAGAATAAACTGACGGGTTGTTAGAGGGGAGTGGGATGAAGAGGTAGATAAAATGGGGGAAAGGGAGTGGGAGACACAGGCTTCCAGTTACGGAATGTGTAAGTCCCGGGGAGGAAAGGCGGAGCATGGAGAATGAAATCAGGGGTATCACAACTGGGTCGTATGGTGAGAGACGGTAGCTACCCCTGTGGGGAGCCCAGCATGAGCCATAAACGTGCTGATTTGCTATGCTGTACACCTGAAATTAATGCAACACTGGGTGTCAACTATACTTAAAAAAATAACAAAACTTCTTAAGTCGGTGAAGCATGAAGTCTAGGATTCAATTTTAGGTTTGATAAGATTCTTGCTTCCTTGCCTGGGACTCCTTCATCTCTCTCTGATCCTTCACTATAGCCAAATTATGGGTGAGAAGAACTATGAAGCATTACTGGTGTTGTGGCCACTAACGAAAAGCATTTCCCGAGAATTCTCAGCAGTTCCTTGCAGCCACGCTTAGACTTGGTTCTGGGGGCGATCAACGTTCCTGAACTTGAGTCAGCATACACCATCAATGGAGCATTTGAACTGGCATTGTCCTAGGAAGTGTAGGACATGTGTTTATACATTTGGCAAGCACCTCGGCACCATCTCCCATCTGCCAGATACTCTATGATACGCGGGGGATGTAGAGATGAGTGACCACAGAGCCCCATCCTTGAAAATCTGACCGTAAAAAGACAGGATGTTACAACCTAACTAGAGGTATTCACAGAGTATCATATCCGAGGCTGAGCTTAGCACGAAGTACTGTGCCCTCTCAGTGCTACCCCTGAATTAATGAAGAAAACCAAATCCCTAGGCACATGCCTTTGACAAAATGGCGTCCATGAAAACTTCCCAAGCTCGGTCTTCCCCGGCTGAGTTTCTTTTTTGGAGGTGACTCTGCTGCTGTCATCAGCCAAAGTTCTCAATATTTCCCACCTGCCCTCCAGAGACACAATTATGTCACAGGGGGAACAAGTCTGACAACTGTGGGAAGAGTTTTGGGGTGATGGGGGCGCTTTTCTAGGTGAAGGGAACTATAAATGGTGCCTGGCTTCCCTATGAATCAACAAATGTAGAGAGAATACAGTCAAATCCCATTCTCCTACTTAAACTCACTGTGATTTCTGACCAAGGCCACAGCTCTTGTGCTCAGCATCTCTGGTCCATTAGCCGCCCCCCCCCCAAGGGCACCTTGGAGTTCTACATGGACCCTAAGTGTAGAAACATAGACTTACGAATTTCCCTGCTGGTCTACCTTTTGTAGACATTGCTAGGAACTGGTTTTTCTATTGCTGTTTCCTACCCTGTGAGCCCTCCCAACCTCCCTTACATAACCTTCCCCACCCCCTCTCCTATTGTCTAGTCATCGAGCTCTTAGGGAGGCGCGAGCCTTCTGCTGGTAGCTCAGCTCTGTCTTTTCCTTCTTGGAGAGGCACTGATTCCAGAACATGATGGCCTGGGAACAAATCTCAGCTTCTCCACTTAGTAGCTGTGGGGGTTCAAGTTACTCTTATTCCCTTCAGCTCAGTTACTGTTTCTGCATACCAGCCTGCCTCCCAGAGTCACCCTCATCGGCTTCCAATTTGACAGCTTGGGCCACTGACTCCCTCTTAGCCCATTTATTCCTCTACTCACTTGCCATCCAGATTCATGGCTGGGAAGCCACATAGCCATCACTGTATTCAAGACTCATTCTGCGTCTGAGTTTATGTCTTTTGGGAAAAGTCAAACTGTGCACTTACTATTTGTGTAGTTTTTCTGTAAATATTCAGTACACTTCAGTAAGGTATCTACTTCAAATGTTTGCATTTACATTAAATCTGCTTAGCCAGACAGGACTTCCTTCCTCATTCTGCTCTTTTTCTCTTACTTCCTTTGATTTCAAAAGATTATACACAAATGCATGGTGACTTTAGAAAAATAGCGTGAAATACAACAGCCAAAAGATGAAAATTAAAACCCGTCCATTATCATTCCCAGCACCCAAGAACAGCTGTTTGAGAAGGTGTGTATCATTTTTACAAGGAAAGACAGTATGTTAATGCTCTCTTCTAGCCTTTTTCCTGTCATCTACCTCTGATTTCCAAGATATTATTTGTAAAGGCTATGTTATACTCCATTACATAGAAACAGACAAATATTCCACCAAGCCCTACTATAAGACATACAGCTGGTCCCACAATTTAGCAGCGCTGCTCTCAACGGCTTTGGGGCTAAATCACTGCCCTGCACTGGGGTTTCGTTCAAATTACATTTCAATTATTCATGCCATTCATTCCAGTTGAGATTTCTTGGTCTGTGCAGGCATTCCAAATTGTTTTACTGCACACGACATCTTCTGGGCTCTCCTTCTGAAAGATTTGTATTCTACGCAAACAAATCATGAGCTTGACGCCGCTGTTTTCAGATACGATGGGAAGAGGAACAGAGGCGCTTTGGGTCAGGCATCCCTTTGCTAGTGTGGGCGAGAACGGGGGCATCGCACCCTCAGACTCCCGGACCCGCTGGGGACTGAGGCTGCTCGAAGCCCTGCTTCAGCTCAGAGTGGCATTTCCATCCTGAGTGTTATTTGCAATGTTTCCATGGTGCTAATGACTACAAATTGCTAATGGCTGTGAAAAGCTAATTGTCGTGCAAGGTGTTTCTGCTCCTCCACGCCCCCCCGCCCCCCACAATGCCAGGAGAGATCTCATTAGCGTCCCTGACACAGTCCTCAAGGGGAGTCCTCGCAGCCTGGCAAATAACCAAGCCTCCTCTGCAAGCCCAGAGCCGAGAGGCTTTGAGCCTGGCCAGCAACAACCAAACAAGAGGGCAAAGATGTAGGAAGCACTTCTCATGAGGAAATAGGAAATGGGATGCTACTGCCACAATTCAGCAGCAAAACCCAAGACGTAGGCACATCTCCCCGGAACAACAACAGGGTAGCTGGCTGTGCCAGGCACCCTGCCGAGTGCCTCCTGGCTTCTTCTTCTCTTCCATCATCCCCACTTTTCAGAGGAGCACACTGAGGCTCAGAGACTGAATAAGTTTCCCCCAAAGCCTTTAGGCGATTACAAATCTGGGATGTGCTTCTCAGCCTTTTTACTCTAGAAGGCACCTGCTGGTATTTCTTGAAAACTAGCAAGCTAGCTTCAGGCCACGCTGGAGCGTGCGTGTGTATGTGTGTTAAGAATTTGAACACTATATTTAATTCATCATACTCTGTAATTACGTATTAAAGGAGGTGTGGTTAAAACCAACAGCGAGCTCACAGGGCTCACAAATGTGTTTCTTCCTAGAAATGAGGGTACAGGGTCTCCCACGGTTTCCACTCAAGTCCTTTGTGCTCTTCCCTCCATTTTAAAAAAAATCTATTCTGTGGATTATTTTCTTATTATTTATTATTTCCCTATCCTTTGACTTAAGTCTCCCAATCTAATAAGGCACAGCGAGGCATAGGAATGCTTATTTGGATTCATGGACTAAAGGGTCTGCAAGCCCTTTTTCTGTTTCTCAAGGGACACAGTTATTCAGTTGGGAATTGGGAGTCTCAGCATCACCTGCCCCCAGCCCCAAATTTGAAAAAATGTGCCCTCCAAACACCCACCTTACTCTGTCCAGACCCTATGGCAATTCGTTTCCTTTGTGCGATTTCAAGAATTTCACATGTAAAACGGTGCCCTCATTTCTGTACAACCACCAAACAAACAAACAACACCACAAAACAAAAACCAAATGACCGGCAACAGAAATGGAAAAAGAAGCCACATCTTGAATTGCCATGGCGATGGTCTGTTTGAGTCCCTTCTACGTACTCTGTGAGAAAACAAAGAGGAGAGGCCAGCGGATTTGCGAACACAGGACAGAGGGAGGAATGTTGAGAAGCGAGACACTGGCATTGGCAGGTGTGGGAGAGGTTGCCCAGGTAACGCACACACGCCCGGGATGAAGGGCTGCCGGCACCGGCCATCCCGTGCCTTCCCCTGTCTCATGAGCTTAACAGAGAAGCACTTGCCTTCACTGCCTGGACTGTGAACCGGGCCAAGAGCTGCCATTCAAGTTAATGTTAAACTCGCAACCAACTCGATCGACTCAATAGTAATGTTCCGAGCAAGCCCCAAAAAAATAACGACAGAGGAGTCCGTAGGATTTCCACTGCCTCGGGAAGGGGCACGGGCTGACTGCAGCTGATAAGGGATCCTGGACCCAATAATTCCAGGCAGATGATGCAGTGAGGAAGAGAACTGGGTGCCAGGGACGGGCTCCCCAAGTTCAGAGAGCAGGAGAGAGGATGGCTGCTGAAGGGTAAGAAAACGGACACACCCCCAGCCCGGCTCCCGGTGCTACCCGGGCTCAGTCCCGGATACCTGAGCTCAGGCGGGGCGCTGAACAGCCCCTACCATTTCTGTGGGCCACCGTGGGCTGGGGAAAATGAGAACAGCCTCTTTCCCACGGTGCTGGGGACAGCCAACCGCTGTCACCGCGTGGCGGGAAGGTCCCTCTCCTGCTCCTCGCTGGAGCTGGAAGGCCTTCCTCCTGCAGCTGAGCTCACAGGGAGGCCAGGAGCCACAGTTGATGCAAGTGAATTCAGTAGCCAGACACATCCTCGTGCTTTCTTTTTGCTGCAGTTTGGGACCAGGCCAAACACTCATGATTCCCAGAAGACAACCCTCTCCCCTCGGGGTAAATAGAACCATTTAGGAGAGAACTCAAAGCAAACTCCTCCCCAAAATCTGTTCTCCTGAATTTCTTTTCTTCATGAAAGGCTCTACCCCTCATCGCGTGCTTAAGCCAGCAACCCGGCAAACATCTCCAACACCTCCCTTCCCTCGCCACAGTTTTCCATTTCCCAGGCCAGCAGTTTTCTACCTCCTTAATATTCCTCACATTTCTCTCCTCCGTTCTCACGCGCTCCGCCCTGGTTCAGGAGGCCGTCTTTTTCTTGCTTCAATTACGCACTGCAGCCGTGACCCAAAGGTCTCCCTGTTCCCCAGGCTTGTCGCCCTCTAAGCTGTACCATTGTTCTTATCATTTTTATTCCAAATCTGATCATGTCGCTTCTCTGCTAAAAATATTTGGCAATTCTCCCAAGCTCTGGGGCCCAAATTCAAACGCTTTAGCTGTGTATAGGCAAGAGCGAGCGAGGACATTTTAGCTACCTTGTTTCAGAAGGGCTGAGAAGGTCCTGAGCACACAGAGATCAAGCACTGTTCTCTGTGGAGACAGAAGGAGGGCTAAGTGGTCAGGCAGAACGATTGGGTGCTAGAGGGCCAAAATGCAAGCCTCTTTCGAGAAGCCTCTTTCCTAGCAAGGCTGCCAAATCCAATAGAAGATGACCAGGTAAATTTGAATTTCAGGAAAACAATTATTTATTTTTATTTTTATTTTCTTAGTTTACGTACGTTCTACGTAAGTATTTGTTTATCTGTAGTTCAAATTCAACTGGGTGTCCTGTGTTTTTATTTGCTAAATCTGGCAACACTGCCCCACAGCAGGGGGTGTGGGGTGGAAGGGAAGGGTGAGTGGAACCTATCAAGACAGGAGGAGCAGTCTAAAGGTCAGAGGAAGGAAAATGATGGTTAAATATGGCGCACTACACGTTACAGGTCTATCTCAACTCTATCTAGGAAAATCTCCCCAATGACAGTAAGAGACTAAGGAAGAAAGTCCCTAAATTAAGAAGGAAAAGAGAACAGGGCATGACAGTAGAGGACAGATTTTGAAAAATTGGAGGAGACAGATAGTAATATTAAGTGGTAAACGACTGCATAACACAGAAAGCCTGTAGGGGGAGAAACTGACGAAAGCTGCAAAAATCTGAAAAGGCCAGGAATTAGGGGTACCTCGGGGGGCCTCAGAAGACACTGGGATTGGGAGCATTCGGTCTGCCTAGAAGCAAGCAGCACCCAGACACCTTCCCCGCTCCCCACTCAGAGTTGCCGGCAGACTAGCTAGAGGACAGGAACGCAAGAGGCTCTGAGCTGGAACACATCAGGCACAGAAAATAGTGGAAGACCTCCTGAAAACCCAGTACACTTCACTAGTCCACAAAGTGAATAGGAAGATTCCGGAACCTTTTCCCTCTGGGATCTCAGATTGCGGACACACTAGCTTAAGGGAAAATAGCCACTGATATTTGCCAGCAATTCACCAGGAGAGTTACTGAGCCCTTAATGAATGCTTTACCGTAGTACCGGCCATCAGCCAGCCCACCTGGGCAGATAAATCACCCATTCTTCTTCCTCCCACTATATTCGTAACCACGGAAGGACCTCCAGGGGAGACTGGTATTTAGGACAACTTCCTAAAATGGCAGAGTGACCCCCAAATAAGCCAAAGGAAGGGCCTACAAGAAATTTTCAGGAAAACGTTAACAAGTCTTCTCAGAGAAATAAATATGAGAATGGTTTGAATGAAGGAAACAATGAGATGCTACTTAGAAAGAGAAAACATTCAAAGCAAGAGACAAGAAATACAAAATCAAAAATGAGGTAACAGAAAGAAAACCTTCTGGAAGACAATCGAAGTCAAAGTTAAACAAACCTCAGAAACTAGAACAAATGATCAAAGAGATAGATAATGGGAAGGGAGGAGTGGAAAAGAAGTTCAAATTGGACATGTAGCCAATTCTAATTCCAGAAAGAGAGAAGGGAGAAAATGGAGGGGGAAATTGTGCTTAAAAAAAAAGAGTAAGAACATGAATGTCAATTCAGAAAGGGCTCATCAGGTATTTTTAAAAAATCAAAATTTTAATTTAATTGAATTAAAGTCATGACTTAAAAACAAAAAAACATACAAAAGTACATTATCATTGATACCAGAGACAAAGAGAGGATCCTAAAAACTAGGGCCAATGAGGGAGGTAAGAGTCACATCGAAAATATGAAAGATCAGAAATGGCATCCAATCTACAACAACTGAAAGCTAGAAATGATTGGCCAATGCCTTAGGAGCTCTGAAGGAAATTTGCTTCCCATCGAGAACTCTTACCTTCTGCCCAAGTATCACTGAAATCATCTATGAAGGGTAAAGACATGTTTAGATACCCAAAGTCTCAATAGAATCAGGTCAAGAATGCCAAAATGAAATACCGCAAACAAGTCACCTAGCCAGTGTTGAGGGCTCCTCATTTGGATCTAAGAACTGTGGGGGGTGTAGTTATACTGGGCTCCCTTGTTCTAGAACACTCTACTTCTTTGTTCTAGACCACTCTACTCCTTTGTTCACACTTCTTCTCCCTAAACGTCCATTCCATCATTCCCTTGTGAGGACTGGAATAAGCATCCCCTGACTCTTGAAATCATTACCAACTCTTGTGAAAGAAGTGACTGTCGGTTCTCTGTGTCCCCACCCTTTACATGCTGGTCCTTTCCATTTAGATGTCAGCTCTCGGGGTGTATTCATTTCAGAGGAACCAAGCAATGGTTCACAGTAAACTCCCAAGTAAATATTTGATGGATGGATGGATGGATGGATGGATGGATGGATGGATGGATGGATGGATGGATGAATGGATATATGGCCTTCAGGGAAATATAGCATTGCCCTACTAGTTGGCACAGGGAAGGGAGACTCTTCATGCTGAATATGTGTGCTTTAAGAAAAAAAAAGTTTCATCCCGAATCTCCCCTAAAGTACAAAATGGTACGTTTTTCCTTTCATTCATTCATTCATTCATTCATTCATTCAATAAATATTTACTGAATACAGTGTCTTATGCTTCACTACAGCTTTTATGGAATGTTAGATAATGTCTTCTGCTATTTGAAGTTTTTTAATTGAGGAGAAAAGAGAGTATGTGTATTAAATCAATAATAGAAGAGCTACAGAACTACATAGGAGATGTCACAATACACGATAAACCCAAGTGTCAAAGTAGAATTCCAAACAGTGACTCTAGAATGGGGAGACCACTGTAGGCTGGAATTAACAAAGGTGGCTTCATGGAGGAGGTGTGATGTAAGCTGATCTTTGACAGATGAGATTCAGGATTAGTAGAGAGAAGAGGAGAATTCCAATGGGGGAGTAAAGGGGACACAACTGAAAATGACACAAGCTGAGCTGAATAAAGACATTGTGTCAGCTTCATGGGCGGTGAAACGGGACTAGTGTAGACACAGTGATTGAATGTGTGTGTCCCCTCAAAATGAGTACATTGAAAACCTACTGTCTGAGATGATGGTATTCGAAGGTGGGGCCTCTGGGGAGACGGAGTGTACCCCTACGAGAGACCACAGAGGTCACCTCTGCCCCTTCTTCCATGAGACAACACAGGGAAAAGAGCAGCCTATAAACCAGGAATCCCTTACCAAACGCCACGCCTGCTGGGGCCATGATTCTGAACTTTCCAGCCTCCAGAACTCTGAGAAATAAATTTCTGTTGTTTGTAAGCCACCCCAACCTATAGTATTTGTGGTACCATGCCATATAGGGTATTTATATATGGTACTGATACGGCAGCCGGACTGAAGAAGACATACATACTGGAGACCTCAGAATATCACACCAAAAGGGCTGGGTTCTCTCTGGGGGCGCCGTAGGTGGAGGCTTCTCCAAATTCAATTCCTCCACAATTAACTGTACTGAATTAAGACCTCCCTCCTCCGTAGCCCCACAACCTCCTGCCCATTTCCAAGAGCATGCCCATGGCCATGAAGGATGATGGTCTGGTTACGTAGCCACCTTCCCCAGAGACTGGGGGATCTTGAAAGCCAAGGCTGCCCTTTTTGCCATTAGCTCTGCACTGCTTGGCACATCATCATGAGCGAGTGGGGGCTCGGGACAGACGTGCTGATGGACGAGAGAGCATGCTGAGTACGGAGGCCAGTTCAGCACAGGAAGAGATGTCTGACATCCTTTCTATGCCATCTCCTTCTGCCACATGTCCTGTGGTTACTAGGACACTTCCCTACACCTTAGTGCAAGGAAAACTCTAGCCCTGGGGAGAAATGCAGATGTTTAATGCTTCTACCCCACTCAGATATCAGCCCAGAATTAGAACCCAGAGTGGCCCTACGAGTCTCTGTGCCCTATTCTTTATGGACCGCACTACCTCCAATCGTGAGAACACCTGCCTTGCCCCTTTACAGGCCTCGGGGAGATCAGCTCTTCAAATCCTGCAAAAACAGCTTCGAAGGCTCACGTATGTTTTACCCACCCACTTCTTGGTCCAAAACGAAGGGCTCTCCTTTCTGCCTCAATATATAGGACTTGTGAATAGTTCAGTCTTCAGCCTTAACTCCTGGCTTGGAGAATTCTGCTCATTTAACATTTGTCAGTTCCTGATCCCTCGCAGAGGCCGTTTAGCATTAGGAGCCAAGTATCTGCCTTATGCATCCAAAACCATTTACTCTGACCTGCTCAGAGTTTTGCCTACTTCTGGGAAGGGACAGGAGCTACATAAAAATGCACACTGTGCTGGGGAGCTGACCAGATGAGTGTTCTGCATCTCTAATTTCTGTAATTGCCACTTGGGGAATACACTCGGTTTTATTCCTAGAAGTTATACCACAAAAGTCTTTTAAAAATCCCTCAAAGATTACTGCGTTAGCTTGCTTTCCCTTCAGTAATAAACACACAACTTCTGGCATTCCAGCTTTGTGAGCTTCATCTTGAGATGGTACCACAGCCAAATGTGATCAAAATGAAGGAACTGTGTTCTGTCTCTCCCTCACCCTCAGCTTAGAATCACTCTATATTTTTTCCCCTATGAATCAGGAAACAGCTGGTAAACCAGTTCATCCTTTTTATTTCTTTTAGCTCATGTTCAAGCTGGGAAGACTGTCTAAGCAAAATCTCTTCCCAAATAAATAATTCTCTGGGTTCACACTTGCAGTATTTTACTGAACAGTGACTTTGAGGAAAAAAAAAAGTTTTTCTTAGAAAGAGAAAATGACATGTGGTTTTTTCCCCTTGAGCAGTCTATGAGGGAAGGCAGACATAAACATGTGGTTTTTTCCCCTTGAGCAGTCTATGAGGGAAGGCAGACACAGCCTGCTTCTCCCTCTCTCACTCCCCCTGCTTGTGTTCCCTCTCTGGCTGTGTTTCTCTCTGTCATTAGAATGTAATGTTTTAAGTGCCATGCACAAGGGTCTATACTGCATGGGGGAAACCCAGTGGCCAAGTCTCACTACATCTAGGTATGTTAGAAAAGACTTTCCAGAGGAGGTAACGTTTCATCTGGGTCTTGGAGGGACGGATTGCTGGTCAAGATTTGGCTTTCAGTGCCAGGCCAAATAGTTCAGACATTGGTACAGAGGGGTCATCACCGGGGCTCTATGTGAAAAACCTTAGTGATAACCAAGCGAATGGAAAAATATGATCCATTTTGGTGGTAACAGGATGAAATTTCCTTCCCTTGGCTCTTCAGTCCCTCAGTTAGTTGGATCCCTGTAGAACCAAGGACTGAATGCTTTGATTCCTTGTTACGAAATTCGCTTTAGTGAAGGTTGTGATTTGTGAGATGTTCATACCATTGACCCAGCCACTAGCAGCACATGCTGGCTGTCCCTGGGATAAGTGATAATGGTGCCCTCTTTTACTCTTAAATGTCTCTATATCCAGAAATAAAACTAATATAGCTAGGCCACCTACTTGAAAAAAAAAATCCATAAAATACCGGTGTGGCCAAGAGAATAGAACTTTCCTCTCTGTAGACCCAGTCATCTTACTTCATCGAACAAGAATGGCCTCAGAGCCTCTAAAAATAAAACACTCTTTCTGAGGTAGATTACTTGTGGGGAATGGAATGGATTCGATGAATGCCCAAATGTTTCCCAAGCATGTAATTCTACAGTCAGAGAGGTTTCCTAATCCTTTTGAGCTAAATAAGCCAAAACAAACAAACAAACAATCCCAAAACCTTGCTTCTTCTCTTACCTGGCATCATTTCTCTTAGGCTAACAGACTATCCAGTGTATCGTAGGTTACCCACTAGAAAAAAATAAACAAAAACCTGTCTTTCTGTTTTGCTTTTCCCAATGGGCTCTGTACCAAACAAAATGATTTTCAGTTTTGACTAAGGCAAATATAATTCTCCTCTTTAAGTGGAAAGATGGATGGAATACATTGGGGACTCAAAACCCAACCTCATGGGAATCAGAGAGACCCCATCTTTGCACCACCACGAGGCTGAGAGAACTCTGGTTCTAAAATACGACTCAACAATTTACACCTACTCTGTCAGTCCTTGAGCTGGGATATGTAAAAAGACAGTGAAAAATAAACTCCTCCACTTATTCTTGAGTCAATCAGGGAAGGCTATGTTATCCTGCAATAGTGAACGAAGACAAAGAAAAAATATTTAAGATAATCAGGCAGAGAATGTAGCAACACATGTTAAAACGTTAATATACTGAACACCAGCAACAATAGAGTGAAAGGAACAAATAACAAATTAATAAATAGTAAATATCTGAAATTTTGTGGGAAATAATCACACCCCAGAGTTCTAAAGAAAATAGTTAAATTAGCCTTGCCAGGTAAAAGTGGAACTTCTTTCACTGGTAACACGTTTGGCTTGGTACGTAGGTTAAGCCTTCTGATGTCGACAACTAAATGAATGATAATAGAAAACATGCTTTCTGAAAATGCCTAAGAGGCAAAAATGAAAAAAGAAAAAAAGAGATTTGATCAGTACTAAATATAAGTCAACGTGGGAACCCATAGATGCAAGAGGAATACACAAATTGCTTCTGCTTTGAGGTTATTCATCAGATCTCATACATTTAGGATGAAATACTTCTGGCATCAGAAGGATAAGGGATAGAAGGTAGCACGTCTAAGAGGTAATCTCCCCTAAGGCTGGAATAGCCCCATGTGGCTACACTTTTTTTTTTTTTAAAGATTTTATTTATTTATTTGACAGAGAGAGAGCTCACAAGCAGGCAGAGAGGCTGGCAGGGAGAGAGGAGGAAGCAGGCTCCCTGCTGAGCAGAGAGCCCAATGCGGGCCTCGATCCCAAGACCCTGAGATCATGACCTGAGCCGAAGGCAGAGGCTTTAACCCACTGAGCCACCCAGGCGCCCGTGGCTACACTTTCAACGTAAGAGCAACGAGCAAATGAGCTACCTCATGTAGATTTGTAACACTCAAATCACCAAGAGAATCCAAAATCACCAGCAACCATTAGTTTTTTAAGAATATCATTATTAGGGGCGCCTGGGTGGCTCAATTGGTTAAGCAACTGCCTTCGGCTCAGGTCATGATTCCAGAGACCCGGGATCTAGCCCCGCACTGGGCTCCCTGCTCAGCAGGAAGCCTGCTTCTCCCTCTCTCACTCCCCCTGCTTGTGTTCCCTCTCTGGCTGTGTTTCTCTCTGTCAAATAAATAAATAAAATCTTTTAAAAAAAAAGAATATCATTATTAAAATATCCTAAACTGGTAGTACTCATCCATTTATGGCCAAGAAAAGCAAATTTGATCCAGAGAATTGTACCTTTACCACAGTTCTCAAAGAATTCCCAGAAATCATTGTCCCAAGGAAAATATACAACAAACAGCAAAGAGTTTTAAGCACACAAGCTTCATGAATAAATACATTGACAGCCAAAGACCTCAAATATTTCAGATATTGGCATTATCACAAATAGGATTTTAGTAACTATGCCTACTACTTTTACATTATAGAAGACAAAGTTTAAAATATCTATAGGAAACAAGAAACTGACAAATATAACAAAGCAGATCTTTTCTCAAATCATAGGGATTCTGGAAATGAAAAATAGAATCATTTAAATTTTAAAAGTTTATGGAAAATTAATTTTTTTGCAGTTAATGAACTTGAATTCTCAAAATATATATTTAGACTATGCAACACAGAATATAAAATGGAAAAATTAGAATGAACTTAAAAGACTTAAAGAGCAGAATAACAAGCTCTAAAATATATATTTATAATTGGAGCACTTGAGTGCCTCAGTCATTTAAGCATTCAATTCTTGCTTTCATCTCAGCTCATGATCTCAAGATCATGAGATTGAGCCCCAAATCGTGCTTCCTGTTCAGCAGTCTCCCCTCCCTTTCTCTCTCTTTCCTTCCCCCTCTCTCTGCCTCTCCTCCTATATCTATGTGCCTGCACACTTTCTAATAAATGTTTTAAAATATTTTTAAATATTTTATAAATATATATATTATATAAACACATACATATATTTAGCATGAGATTTCATGAAGGTAAGGAAAAAGAGCTTGGTAGCAACACTATTTAAAGGTTTAACAACAGGACATTTCCCCCAATTGATAGTTAGCTTTGCTTTTTGTTTTTTTGTTTTTTTGTTTTTTTTCCCTATGAAGCCCAATGAGTCCCAAGCAGGATACACAAAAAGAAATCTATACAAAGACAGAGAATAGAAAATCTGTATGACACTAAAACCAAGGGGAAAAAAAATCTAACAGCAACAGAAAATTATATAGTAGCTTCCGGAAGTAACAGACTGAAAGGTGATATCTCGACAGTAAAAATGAATCCTAGGATATATTGGAATGATATCTTTAAGGTGCAAGGAATCATATTCAACCTAGAATTCTATACCAATTCAATTACCTTCCAATCATGAGATAAAATGCACCGTTTCAAGAAATAAGGACTCAAAGTATGCCAATTACCAGATCTTAACAAAAAGATATAAGGATATTCTAAAGGATGGTTATTGGATTTAAAAGAAAGTGATCTGATAAAGAAGATGTGGTCCATATATACAATGGAATATTATGCCTCAATCAGAAAGGATGAATATCCAACTTTCACAGCAACATGGACAGGACCGGAGGAGATTATGCTGAGTGAAATAAGCCAAGCAGAGAAAATCAAGTATCACATGGTTTCACTTACTTGTGGAGCATAAGGAGTAACATGGAGGACAGGAGGAGAAGGAAAGGAAATGGGCCCTAGGGTAAATGAGAGACTGTGGACTCTGAGAAATAAACTGAGGGTTTTGGAAGGGAAGGGGTGGGAGAGGTGGGTGAGCCTGGTGGTGGGTATTAAGGAGAGCACAGATTGCATGGAGCACTGGGTGTGGTGCATAAACAATGCATCTTGGAACACTTAAAATATAAAATAAAATAAATTATTAAAAAAATAAAAGAAAGTGATCTGAACTGAAAAGTCTGAGGTGCAAGGAGGGAAGAAGTACTAATACGTGGGAAATCTAAACAAATATTACTGAAATAACATTTCAGTTGGGAGACTGTGGTAGTTAATAGAGTTAAAAAGCTGTAAGAAATTGTAAGGGAGGCGATAAGGATATTGATGAAAGATAGCTTTGAAAAGCTCAATCTGTATGTTGTTATTTGTAGGTTAACCATTAAATGAATAGACATGGAGTGTGTAACTTGAAAACCCTGCAAACAAATAGAAGAACAAACAGAATAAGGAAAAAATACTTGAAACAAAAGAAAAAGGAGATAGAGACAAAAATAAGAAAATGGAAGAGACAACACAAAGTATGACAGTATATCATAAATCCAAACATATGAATAACTGTATCATACATGAAATACTGTAGTTAAAAGATAATCATACTCTGCCTCTCTGCCTATTTGTGATCTCTCTCTCTGTCAAATAAATAAAATCTTTAAAAAAAAAAAGGGCCTTTTCAGGCGCCGTGGGTTAAGCCTCTGCCTTCAGCTCAGGTCATGATCTCAGGGTCCTGGGATTGAGGCCCATATCAGACTCTCTGCTCAGCAGGGAGCCTGCTTCCTCCTCTCTCTCTCTGCCTGCTTCTCTGCCTACTTGTGATCTCTCTCTGTCAAATAAATAAATAAAATCTTTTTTTTTAAAGTGTCTTTTCAAAAAAAAAAAAGATAATCATACTGGATTAGTAAAACAAAAATCTAAGCACATACTTTTTTATAAGATACCTAAAATAAAAGGATATATAAAGGTTAAAAAGTTAAAGATATCATGCTAATAGGAATCAAAAGAGAAATGTACATGTATATTAATACCAGGAAAAATAAACTAAAAAACCAAAATAAGGCAAAAAGAATTACTATAATTAACAATCACTGCATAATTCAAGTTCAATTTTCTAAGAGGATATAACATTTTAGAACATATATGTACATAGTAATGTAGCAACAAAATATATGAAGTAAAAGCCAGAAGAATTCTGAGGAGAAATAAGTAAATCCACAATTATTCTAAGAGATATTAACACGCCTCTATCAGGAACTAATAGGACACAGAGAAACAAAAAACAAAAAGTGTTATATGTATACAGACTATTTCAACACCACAATTAAAAAATTTGACTTGAGGGATACTTATACAATGTTGTGCTAGGAACTGCAGAATATACAATTATTCCAAGCAAGCATGGACTATTCACAACAATTAGCCATATTCTGTACACCTCTTCAGGAATTTCCAGGAATCAGAACTGTGTCTTCTAACCATAGTACAACAAATCTAGCAGTAAGAAAAATATACTTGGAAATTTTTCTGCATTTCTACCTTCTTTTCTACATAGCCCAGGGGTCAAAGTAGAAATATTAATGGATATTAGAAACATTTGCAGCTTAACTGTAACAAAATAGTCAAACCATATGGGATGCAATTTCAGCCACACTTAGGAATTTATAGCTTTGAACACTTGTCGTAGAAAAGAAGGCAGGTTAAAAATGAATGAGCAAAGCAGCTCTCTCAAGATACTAGAAAAAAGAAGCAAAGTAAACTTAAAGATCATAGGAGGAAATCATAAAGATCAGGCAGAATTTAATGAACTAGAAACAGAACAAAATAGACAGGATTAACAAAGCCAAATACTTGCTTATTGAAAAGTTAATTGAGGGGTGCCTGGGTGGCTCAGTTGGTTAAGTGACTGCTTTCGGCTCAGGTCACGATCCCAGAGACCTGGGATCGAGCCCCACATCGGGCTGCCTGCTCGGCGGGAAGCCTGCTTCTCCCTCTCTCACTCCCCCTGCTTGTGTTCCCTCTCTGGCTGTGTTTCTCTCTGTCAAATAAATAAAATCTTAAAAAAAAAAAAAAGAAAAAGAAAAGCTAATTGACAAAGCATGACCAGTCTAGGGAAATAAAATACATATTTATATTGTATATATACAACCAGTATATATACACTGGCACAAACAACCAGTGACAAGAATGAAAGTGGTTGGCATTGTAGGTGCTGCAGATATTAAAAAGGTAAGTTATTCTAAACATTGCATGAATAATTTAGAAAGTCCTGATGAAATTCAAAGAAATACATAATTTACTATCTCTGACTTGAGAGACAGGCTCAGACTTAGACACTGTTTCTCAAGCCCAGTTCTAAATTCCCCGAGGAGACAAGTGAATCACTCCACTCTAGTCCAGCAACCACACCAGACACAATTAAAACCAGAGTGTTGGATTAAATTGCAAAACACATCTGCCAGGAATCAATATTGACAGGACAGAAAAAGGAGAGTTCTCAGAGAAATGGGGTCATTGTGGAGGGCAGACATTTCAAAGGAAATGTACAAGTATTCAGGACTTCTCTGTATCTATCTCTGTAAATATGTTATCACTTTTTTACCTACTGGTTTCCCCTCTGTAGACTTCCTCAAGGCAGTTCTTTTTTTTTTTTTTTTTACTTTTCTATGTGTTTTTTTTAAGATTTTATTTATTTATTTGACACAGAGAGAGATCACAAATAGGCAGAGAAGGAGGCAGAGAAAAAGAGGGAAGCAAGCTCCCCGTTCAGCAGAGAGCCCGACATGGAACTCGATCCCAGGCCCCTGAGACCATGACCTGAGCTGAAAGCAGAGGCTTAACCCTCTGAGCCACCCAGGGACTCTCTCAAGGTAGTTCTTAAGCAGAGTATCTAGAATAAGGTGGGACTCAGTCCCCTTTCGAATGCTTTAGCCAATGAATATAATTTTTGAGATTGGAGATTTTTATCTCTAAAATGGAAATAACAATACTTTATGCCTGAAGGTAAGAATGTGGACCCAATCATACTGAGATTCTTTTCTTAGATCTATAATCACATCTGAAACTTTTGTATCTATATAGATTGATAGATATGGTTATATGTAGACATAAAACAAAGATTCTTATTAAAGTTTTACTATTAAAAACTGACTTAAATTTTATTTTTCTGGCTCTATGGAACTATAACTAACAAAAATTATATATATATTTAGGGTATAGAATAAAATGATTTCCTACAGAAACACACTGTGAAATGATTATCATGATCACATTAATTAACATGTCCATCATCTCACCATAGTTTTTGGTTTTGTTTTTGATTTTCAGATATTAGCAGGTAATAATCATAATAATAGCAACTTTCAAGTGAACAATACAGTATTAGTAACTATGGCTCTACATTAGATCCCAGAACTTATTCTTCCTTTAACTGAAAGCTTAGACATTGTGACCAATATTTAACAATGCATTTTACTGGATGTTCATAACTTGAAGGATAAAATGAAGTGGGCTGCATGATGGTGCCATTTGCTGAGCGCCTGAGGGTATGCCCAGGGCTGGCCTCCACCTCTGACCTCTCACTCCTGGGCGTAGTCCTAGCATGTGCTTGCTCCACCCGAGAAGGGTAGACTTTTCTAGAAGAATAATGTTTTCTTTGTGCACCTTCTGTTCCTTGGACCCTTTCTGCTAGTTTGTGGAAAAACCAGATTCTCTAATCGTAATAAAATTGTCAGATATTAGATCAATTCCCTCAAACATTATCCTTCCATCATGCAAGGCTGATGAGGTTATTTTCCTTCCTAAAACCCTTTGTGGTTTTACTCCATAAATGTTACTTCACAGATATGGGTGGTTCAAAAAATATCACATTTTAAAAAATCCAATTAAATACAAATCTAAGCCCCTATTGTTACAGCTGGCAGGAAATTCAGAGTACTTAATGGAGGTTCTTCTCTTTCCCTGGAGTAGTCCCAGAAGCCAAGAACGGAGAAGTCCAACCTCTGTTAACTTCCCAGCCGGAGGGGACTCTCTCTTCCTTCCCACCCAGAATACTGAACATAATCTCATCCAAGACATGCTTGGTAAGAATGCTGTTCTTTCAACAGCTTCTGGCCTTGCCAAGGTCCCAGGGTAAGGAAAGAGAAAAGCTCAGGCTAACTTCTGGAAAGAAGAGAGGGGTGGGTAGTGATAAAAGGAAAATGCAAGTTCATAATATTAATAAATTATCCTGTTATTCCCTCAAATACTCTATTCTTTTCTTACACAGTAGAGTTCCAATTTTTAGCCAGATTTCTAAGACCCCCATAACCTGAATTCTGTCTGTTTTTCTAGTCTTTCTCTCTTTCTTAAACTCTACAGAACTACTAATAATTCCATACTCCTCTAAGCCAGTGTCATGTTTAAGCAACTATATTTAAGTTTCTCTCTCTGTGCCCTCTATATCCCTAGGAAATACCATTCACTCATCTACAAAGATTCAACTCAAGAATTACCCCTTTGGGAAGACTTCTTCAGACTTACCCCAGATGGAATGACCACTCTCTTCTGCAGACCCCACTATTCCCTGTAACATCCGTGTTTGCTTCTCCATCCCAATATCTGGCCTATGCCTGGTTATATTTGGTGCTCCATAAATAAACAGAAATGGAGATCCAAGAACAAAATAGAGAACCAACATGGCTGAACCTACAACATGGTCCTAGACACCCTGACCTCAGAAGTGTTGTGTGCCTACACCCATGTTATATCAACATCATCAACGTAGAGTCATTTTAGATGTAGAAGGCACGTCCTTCCAACTATGTGCATGACAACATCTATTTATTCTTTCACTACATTTGGTCTTAAAATACTTGCCATTTGTGATTTGACTTTTTAGACATGTTCCCTAGAACTACTGTTGGAGGTTTCACAGAGTCTAGGACAGAGATCTCAAACCAGTAAACCAATCACTGAAATAGAAGTTGCCATCAAGATTTTTTTTTTTTTAATCTGGGGTTGAATGTTCTTCCCATGGTCACATCTACTGCTCAGCTCTTGGAGGCATAGAAGTCTGTGTCCCCTGACGGAAGCCAGTTTTCCATAGAATCCAGTCTCTAAACTCTTCCCACATTGAAGCCAAGAGTTAGTCTAGGAGTCAGGTGACCATCTTACCTTTGGTGCATGCCTGTGGATGCATGTGAGTTCATATGGGAAACGGTGGCCACGGAGTAGAGGGTGAGAAAAGGACAAGATGCAAGAGAAGGAATGCAAGAAAACGGAAGCTCTCAGTTCTGCTTCTAGCTGGTGGCTAGCCCTCCTTGATTTTAGCGCAGGCTTCCTTCACACCGACACGCTGCCTGTCCAAACAGAAATCTGCCCACATCGGCACAGTCGTCCTCACTTCCATTCCACTTGAGTGGCTTTCAGCCACCTACATACAGTTAAGTGCTTTAATACATTCAATTCTGTTCAGTTTAACAAGTAGTTATTTTGAACTTATGCTGTGTTAGGTTACATCTGGGACTACAGGGAGGATACAGACAGCATCTGTACTCTTAGGGAGCACCGAGTTTACTGAGGACTGACATGAAGACTGATCACTATGAAATAAGATGGAACTATGCAGAGAGGGTCATGGGGGAATTTAGAGGAGAGGCTTTTGGCCGCATATGGAAATTCAGGGTATGTACTATTTATGGCAAGAAAAGAAGGGCAGCCAGGACACATGCTGGGGGTGGGGGTTGCCTAGGAGAATAGGCTAATGAGTAGATTATAAAAGATATAACATTCCAAGAATTTAAACTTTAATCCAAAGTCAATGGGGATCCCTGGAAGATTTAAGTAGGGAAATGAAGTAATTAAACTTGAATCTTAAAAAATTAGTCTGTTTCTCTAAATAGATACCTTACTTAAACTATTCTAAGGCATTTAGCAAATGCAAGATTAAATGTTTGTATAGTCTCGTCTATCAGTGTTTGTGTAAATATACGTGCGTGCATGCTTTCAGTAAAATGTGAAATGTTCTTTTTCTTCCCTTATTTCATTTGCTTCCAGATGCTGAGATAAAGTCTCTTGGCCAAAGACAATCAAAAGCTTCCAAAAGAAAAATAAAACCTAAGACACCCAACTTCCAAGTTGGCAAGTAAGGAGGTCATGTGGAAATTCACCAGATCCTACATGAAACGTGTTCTATCTAATTCTTTTTATGCTCCGTTCTCATGCCAATTCTGCTCCAAATTTTTTTTAAAGAAAGATTTAGGGTCTATCATTGTGTTTTTGCCACCAGAGTAAAAGTACCTTTATAGACTTTTTAAATGAATGCCAGTTCTTGCAAATTGATTCTGCATCTGTTTTCCATTAAGGTTTACGTGAGTGATTAACAAACAGGATCTCAATGAGGAGAAATTATGGGACTTATTCACAAGGATGTCACATTTCAGCCTACCTCCATGCTGCGGTTTTTACCTCCACTGCTTATATTTCTGAGTTTGAAAACATTCTGGCTTTCACAAAACCCGAAATTCAAACAGCTAAATATTGCTTAAAAGAGAATTTCCCACTGGGTTACTTTCTGTAAACCCGAAAATAAATCTGTATGAGGATGCACATTTGCAAGGCAGGATCGTTCTCTGCAGTGGGATACTAGGGAAAGGGGCCTCATTTCATCTTAACTTCCTGAATCCCAAATGGGGTAAGGTATACATGATTTGTTACTTCCATAGTTATTGCCGGAGGCTCTCTTGATATTCTCTGGGTTGGGTACCTTTTTCTTTGTGAGAATTTCGAGAATATAACTGTCAGATAAAGGAAGTTTGCCCATTAAGCTTTTCTGCCCTTCACTTTGGTCCTTCCAGACACCATCTTTCGCTCCCTCGTGGCCCCAGACTACTCCCATGTCTGTCATAAGCAACCCTTGATGATCTAAAGCAGATGTCGCCTCCTTTTTCTCTCCTGGTTCAAATTTCGAAGTTGGTTGGAAAATTTATTCCCACTAACCTATTAATGGCTAGAGGTGTTTTTATGTTATTCCTCATAGAGATATTCATATTTTTTACTAGGACTGAATTGCCTTCTTTCAAAGAAATAAATCTGCAAAGACTGGCCAAACTCATTTATTCTCTGAAGCAATTTACTTTTGTTCTTTCATTTGGCAAATAGCTACAGTATTAAGTTACTAGTGTGACAAAGGCACTTTCCTAGGAGCAGATGAAACAGCTCCCAGATGGAACAGACACTGATCTTGTTTTGAAGCAGCTTATAGTTGGATAAGCAGCATGGCCTTTCAGACTGAAGGCACTAGGCTAGTAGGGGTCTTAGTAACCGTAGCAACTTAGCATCTGAACCAAAGCCTGACCTTCCTAAGTGTTCAGTAAATTCTGTTGAGGGATGAAACAGATAACAGAGAGAGGAGACTGGGGCCAAGTCAGGCTTCTGATTATTCCACAGCTTTGCAGGAAGAGGTAGAGGGAGAAGAGTCCATTTTCGAACTGGAAGTTCAATAGGACCCCTATAAAGGCAAAAACGCCTTTGCTTAATTAGGGCTACCAAAAAGTAAAAAGCGGGGAGGGAAACACTATGTGGCATAAATGACACATTTATAATGACACATTATAGTCTGTCGCTGGGAGATAGAAAGGAAAGTCTACTGAAGTCTTTCAAATCTTAACTGGAAACTCCAGAGTTTTGGCTAATAGCTAAGATGAGATGCCTAAGAACAGCTAAATCAAGTTCATCCAGATGGGAATAAACTGATGAAAGAAACACTAATATTTAGGGGGTTTTCATGCATTAAAAATTTTCTATTAAAATGGGAGTATTCCCAAACTGAGGGTTGCTGGGTGGTGGGGTGATAGGGTGGCTGGGTTATGGAAAAAATAAAAATTTAAAAAGTGGGAGTTTTCCCAATATAGGACAAAAAACAATGTAGCAATGGAAATCATGCATACATTATGACTATACAGTATCTATGTGCATAGAATCCTGTAGGATATACCAAAATAGTAATAATGGTTATCCCTAGAAAGTAGGATTATGGGTGATTTCTATTGTAAATAATGAGTGCTTAAATAAGGAGTTTTAAAATTCAAGTAATAAATTATTTCACAATATTAAAATAATTAATATTGTCTAAAATAACATTTTTCTGGAAATAAACAATTATTTAATATAGCTTAAGCACTTCAGTGAACAGGGCCTATGAGGATTTGTGAGTGCATGTGAAATGAAGTATGGAAAATTCAAGATAATTCCAGGTGTTTGAAGAGAGGCTTGAAAAGACACCTGCTTCTTAAATGTCACTAAAAACCAACACCTTGTTTTCAAGTAAGAAATTCTACTTCTGATCTACCTGGAAGGGTAGTTACATTCTCTTTGCTTTCATCTGATTACAAGACAAACAGATAAAATAACTAAACAACAAGTCTAAGAGATGAAAAGGTGGCAAATACCCCATTCTCTTAAAGGCTCTTGGATTCAGGGGGGCCAGTGGTGGTCACAGAGGGAGTGGAGAGATGGGAAAAAGGGACCGGTCCCAAAGCACCCACTGTGATCACTGTGAGTTTGAAAGGTACCCCCTTTTCCTTAAGAGTAAGAACCATATGTAGAGGTCTTGAAAAAGTAGCCCAAGCCACCCTGAGGTTTTAACATAACTGTGAAGATCTGTTCATGATAGAGATAACTGACTGGTAGCACTCAACAGGATCGGAATTAAAACAAACCAAACATGTGCGACTAGAGAAAGACTACTGGAAAACACACCCACTGTTCCTCGGCCCATACAGTAAGTGATGGATAGGTTTCTACTCCTTTCTACCCTAGCTGTTGTCCAGACTTTCTGAAACAGGCATAGGAAAACAATACACATAGCATGATCTCTCTTTGTACAAAGTAGAATTGCATAACTATGTCATACACAGGTTTTGCAGGAAAATATCTACAAGTCTTACCAGCTTCTTGGTAGGTCCCTTTCGTGTGCATTTTGTATATGACCTACAGAGAAAGTCTCTCCGGCTGTACAGTTCCCCTATTCCAGCCTTGGCTCTCAGCTTTTTAGCCCTTTAAACAATTTCAAATACATGTTAAAAATAAATATACTTTCCTGATGGAATTTCCTGATGGAATTTTCCCCACTTCAGCCATGTGTTCAAAAATCAGTGAGCCAGGAAGTGGTAATTTGAAATCTGAGATTTCTCTTCAATTTGTCTAGCTGTCATATAGGAGATGATAAGACATGTATTCATACATAAGGGCTGTCCAATCAGGCTTATATTTTCACTCATGAAAACTCAACTAGTAGATGAAAGGCCCCATTTATCCCATTTAGCTGTGTTTCCTGATGTCCTAATGCAGAGCAGAACCCAAATCAACAGGGGTCAAAAGTTTTACAACCCAAGTCCTAGAAATTCTGCATAACATTTTCATTATTCGCTTTTTTAAATGAGAAGACTGTCCCTTAAGCCACAAGGAAATGGAGTTCACCCTACTGTTTTAATAGAGTTGCCAAGCTCCCATGGGGATGCCAGGCTCTACGCTGCACAGGGGCTGGACCTAGATTACCAGAAGCCCTGAATGCCAGCGGCTGGCCAGGGGTCGTCAAGCCCTGGATGGTACAGCTGGTAAGGAAATCATCCATTTGTCTCGCTCATTTTTCAGTCTCTTACCCCATCTAGTCCCTCTTCCCATTTTCCTTTTCTCCTATTCACAATTCTTTCTTCGTCTTAAGAGTTGAACTGTGTCCACCACACCCCTCAAAGAAGATACACTGAAGTCCTAACCCCCAGTACCTCAGAATGTGACCTTATTTGAAAAGAGGGTCTATCAGAGGTAGTTAAGTGAAAATCAGGTCATTAGGGTGGGCCCTAATTTAATATAACTAGTGTCTTCATAAAAGCAGAAATCTGGATATAAGGAAGAACGCCATCTTCTTGTGTCAAGGAATGACTGAGTCTACCAGAAGCTAGGAGAGGGACATGGAAAAGAACCTTCTCTCACAGCTCTCTGAGGAAACCAACCCTGCCGACATCTTGATTTCAGACTTCTGACTTCCAAAACCATACAGCCATACATTTCTGTTGTTCAAGATGCCAAGTCGGTGGTAGTTTGTTTCAGCAGTTCTAGGAAACGAATATATCCTACTCCTGCTCCAGGATCGTGATTTCTCATACTCTACGCCTTTAAAAAATTTTTTTCCTACTTCTTTTCTCAGACCTTTCTTGTCCTAGGACGACCTTTGTTTCAGTCCTCTGCTTTGGTTGCATTGGTTGGTCAAACGTGTGGTCAGTGTATCCACTGAACAACCCAGACCACAACAAACCTTCAGAGAAGGTAACATCTTGTTAACCCTTGTATTGTTCATCGTGTTTTTGGATAATTTATACTTCAGGCAGTATCAGAGCCGGCGTGTCTCCTCTGTTTCTAAAATTTTGACTCCACATAATATCTAGTGCCCATCCAAACTCACATCTGGATAAGTACCTCCTGAAGGAGAACTGAGTGCCTATGGAACATTACTTTCATCAAAAAGAATGGAATTCTGTACTGTATATGTGTTATCAATTATTAGTCATTGTGTAAGATAACCAAGCACCTCTGTGTTGTTTCACTTTCTGCCCATTTAATAATTAAACAGACTTTTTCACGATGACAGGAATTGATTTTTACTTGGCAGTCAAAATTGCATATGAGATCTCTTTGATGTAGAAACCTGTCAAGACTATAGATGAAAGAAACCCGAAGCAACCAATCGGACAAACTAGAAAGCAGTACTTTCCAAGAAGTACTCTGTCCTGAGCTACCAGCCTTAGATCTGAGAAGCCCAATCCCCAGCTGGGATTAGGCTGAATTGCTCCAGTGACCCAGACAATAAGCTTCATTTTTCTTAGAGGGACAAGAGGAGGAACATCTTTTTCTTTGAAAATGATATACAGCATCCTGAGATGCTGTGTTTTGTTCAGTCTTCATTTTGAAGGTTACTTATGCTCAAAACCCAAATGTTTTGGAGGAATTTTAACCCTGTGAGGCCAGCTGAAGCTACACACAACACTCACACATGTAGAGATCTACCAGTTGTCACTGAGGAGCACCTCAGAAATTCTGGCCAAGTGCCATCCAACTGATGGCGTCCCTCTCATTCTTGTCGTAGGGAATTATTCATTGTAAAACCTGGAAGTAAGGGTTCACATCATGACTGCTGGTATATGAGCTTTAAGTACATTCCTGGGTTATATTTATGAATTGTACCTCCCAAGCGTGCCTCATATCACTGAACACATTATGCACGATCCTAAGTGAGGTTGTGTTGCTTACTTCACATGGACCACCACTCATACAGGCAAGAGCATCACAATCAGACAGACCTTGGTTCTGGGTCACGGTCTCCTGGTCATAGTTACTTAACCTCCCTGAGCCCCAGAGTCCTCTTCTGTGTAACTGAGGAGACTGGGGATTATTATACAGAATGACACTACTTTCTCAAACGGGCAGATCTAGATAAAGAAGAGACATTCATCTCTGGGCCTTCTGTAGGTCCTTCATACGGCTACCGAAATCAATGGCTCTTTGGTTCAGATTTTTTTTTTTAATAGGCAGTGGTTCTAAAAGTATTGTTCTCAGACCAGTGGCAGCCACACCACCTGGGAACTGGGGATGTGTGAGAAATGCAATTCTCATCCACATCTACAGACCCCAAATTCAGCAAGCGAAGTCATAATAAGACCACAGGGGCCTCCGATACTTGCTCACATTTGGAAACCACTACTGTACATCCAGGAACGTCTGGAGGTGAATGTCGATGTAGAAGCTCATGAGAATTGAACGGCTGTCTACAGAACAGAGTGAGGGCAATCTGGAGTTCCTGCGTGCCATCCGAGAAGGGGATACATGAAGAGCGGAGCCAGCAGGGTAGTGAGAGGCCAAGTGGTTCATGAGGACACACCGCCAATGGTATAGTGGCTGAAAGGCCTTATAGTAGAGCTGCCTTATAGGTTATTAGGCTCATTTGCTATGCAATGTGATTTAATGCCCTCTCTCCCAGACTTACAAATATCTAGTAAAATTTCTCCTGTATGCAATGACTTCACACTAGTGGGACCTTGGGCATTTAGATATAAACACCAGAGAAGAATTAAGAAACCAATGGATAAAGAACAGAGCAAAAGATACGAGTGAAGGTAGGAAACCAGAAGCAGGGACGACTATACCTAGGATAGGGCTTTTTAACCTCAGCACCACTGACATTTTAGATCAGATCATTTTTGTGTGTGTAGGAGGGGGGCAGTTAGCATAATTGTAGGATGTGTAGCAGTATTTCTGGCCTCCAGCCACTTGATGTCAATAATATCCCTACTCCAAATTGTGACCGCAATAATATTTTCAGCCACTGTGAAATGGGTGAGGGAGAAATCACTTCGTTTTAGAACCACTGCTTTGGAATCTTCTGGGGACATTGGATTTTCTTACGGATGTGTAGTGAGGAAGGCATTTGGGATGTGGGGAGTGAATTTCATCTGAATCATAAGCAGATAAGTTACCCTATCGGACATGTGGATGGCCAACACAATGGAGCTTAGTCTCCCATACAACCTTGTGAGAACTCAGCCAGTATTGGTAAAGCCCCAGGAGAGTAGCTGACATCTGACAGGCACGTGTCCCTTTTCCATTTCTATTATAAATATACTCGGTAGACCCCGACCCACGGTGATCACAGAGATTTGTAGGTTATTGTTTACAACCTGTCAATAACTGTGAAGGTCTGAGACTTGACCTTCATTGCAAACCAGCAATTTAACCCATTTTAGTTTCAATGATGCTAAGAAAACCCCTGGGTGGGAGACAAAGGACCACTGATTACTCAGACAGATGGCAGCAGCCAGAGCATCCACATTTCCTTGAGCTGGTTTCCCAGGCCCAGGTCTCAGTGCGGGGGCCCAAAGATACTTTCACCCACATGGGTTGCTTTTTAATAGAGGAACCCTGGGCTTAGAAAACCTGAATCGTTTTATACGATTTATTCTGATTTTAATGACATGCCTGCCTACCTCTAAAGATGATACAGATGTTTTTGTTACATAAAGAACACCCAGATAATCCATGAAAATCTCCCCATCTCAAAATCCTTAGCTTAATTACGGTTGCAAAGTCTTTTCTGGCATGCAGGCTAACTTATCCAATTTCCAGAAATTAGAATTAAAATCTCCATCTACCTTTTTATAGACAAAATCAGGGTTTTATGACTTCCATTAAGACTTCCTTGAAGTATAAAGCACAGTCATTCTAGTCTGGGAATCTGGAATGAACTTTTTTCCTTCACACTATTTTTTTCTTTTTATAATTTACATTTGGAACACATTTAAAAATAGTTTTTTAGAGTCCTCTGTTGAGCACCCAAAGTATGCTAAGGAAAAGGGCTTTCCAAGAAATAGTAGGCAGCATACTATTTTTACTTGGGATGTTTACTTGTGATTTCCATACTATGTATAGAGAAGATTATGTACAGTTCCTATTCTTTCATAAATTCCTTCCCTAGGAGATAATTTTTGAAAATAGCAACAAGAACTTCTTTAAAGTCTTGGTAACTGTGGTTAATGACCCTGAGAAAAAATTACTGAGCACCCGCTGTATACTCGGAGCTCTACTAGCCCTCTAACTGCCTTTGGCTCAGGTCATGATCCCAGAGACCCAGGATCAAGCCCCACCTTGGGCTCCCTGCTCAGCGGGAAGCCTGCTTCTCCCTCTCTCACCCCCCCACCCCCGTTTGTGTTCCCTCTCTGGCTGTGTTTCTCTCTGTCAAATAAATAAAATCTTTTAAAAAAAATTTTCCTTTGGGTACCTGGGTCACTCAGTCGGTTAAGCATTCACTTTCAGCTCAGGTCATGATCCCAGGGTTCTGGGATGGAGTCCCACATCAGGCTCCTTGCTCATCAGGGAGCCTGCTTTTTCTCCCTAAACTCTCCCCACTTGTACTCTGTCAAATAAATAAATAAAATATTTTTTTTAAAGTTTCCTTCAATGCTAACATGTAGGGCTACAATTATTCCGCATTGCATTTTGTGTCTGGAAATTTGTGAGATTCTAATCTTAATAAATTTTTTTGTGTTCTTTATAATCATAAAATGATAACATCCATAAGTAGAGAGTTTTGTTTTCTATTGTTAATTTTTTTCCGACTTCGTGTACTCAAGGTCCAAGTCAGTGTTGATAGTAGTAGTAAAACTAGTTACTTTCTTGCTTCTGATTTTAAGGGGAAAGGAGTCATTATTTTACTAGTAGGTGTAACATCTGCTGAGTCGTCTTTTATAGATATTCTCCATCTGAATCAGGTAGTTCCATTTTTTACTACTAGTACCTTAAATACTTTACCAATCATAAATTTTAGTAATTTTATCAGAATATTTTTCTTTATCCATCTATATGATTTTCCTCCATTATTACCTCAATGTGGTTAGATACATTATTTGGTATTCTAAAGCAAATTTTATTTTTATTTTTGAAAGATTTTATTTATTTGACAGAAACACAGCTAGAGAGGGAACACAAGCAGGGGGAGTGAGAGAGGGAGAAGCAGGCCTCCTGCCGAGCAGGGAGCCCGATGTGGGGCCTGATCCCAGGATCCCAGGATCATGACCTGAGCTGAAGGCAGACGGTTAATGACTGAGCCACCCAGGTACCCCGCTAAAGCAAATTTTAAGCTTAACTTGCATTCCTGGAATAAACTTGATTTTGTCCTAATGTTATCCTTTATACTTCTCTATTACTAGATTTAAGTTTGCTGGGACATCTGGGTGGCTCAGTTGGTTGGGTGACTGCCTTTGGCTCAGGTCATGATCCCGGAGTCCTGGGATGGCTCCGCATTGGGCTCCCTGCTGGGCGGGAAGCCTGCTTCTCCCTCTCTCACTCCCCTTGCTTGTGTTCCCTCTCTAGCTGTGTTTCTCTCTACCAAATAAATAAATAAAATCTTAAAAAAAAAAAGTTTGCTAATGTTTTGCTTAGGATTTTGTACCTATATTGATGAGAGTAATTAGCCTATAATTTTCCTTTCTTATTACTGCCCTTCTGAAGTTTGAGTAAGGGGGTTATGTTAGCTCATAAAACAAGGATCATATGCGGCAAAGACTGTGCCATTTCCATGTCCTCTGAGTATGAAACTTTATCACCCAATAGAGACATACGTGGAAAAGACACGCACTTATAGACGAGAATAATTAGAAATGGCTGGGCCTTCTGCATATTTTCTCTTGGAGATCATACACATTTCAGCTAATGTAATTATGGGATGGAAGAGGGCTAGAGCATAACACTAATTACCCCTTACTAATAAACCATATATTTCCTCGTTTCTTGATGTATTTTTTTTAATTTATTATTTTCCTTTTTAGAGAGAGAAAGAACGAGCAGGGGGAGGGGCAGAAGGAGCGCAGACTCCCCATCGCAGGGAGCCCCATGTGGGACTTGATCCCAGGACCCTGAGATCATGACCTGAGTGTAAATCTGACACTTAACTGACTGAGCCACCTAAACACGCCTGTTCCTTCTTTTTCTGTTCTCACAAAGAACTTGTGTAAAATTTGAATTGTTTTTTTCCTCAGATTTGTGATAGAACTCACCAGCTGTTTTATTTGGAGGAACATTTATGACTTCTGATACCATTTCATGAATGGTTGTAGGACTGTTAAGATTTTCTATTCCTCCTTAAGTCCACTGTGATAAATTTTTACGGATTTAATCTTTTTATCAAAATTTTCCACTTTACTCAAATTTATTTACAATATATCATTACATTTTCAAATGTTTGCAACATCTTTAGGATATCATTTTTTCAATTTTCTGATTGTATTGCATTTTTCTTAATCTTGCCTGTAGTCTCAATTTTTAAGTCTTTACAAAAATCAGTTTTCAACTGTCTGTTTTCTAAGTTATTTTGTGATATAACTTGATTCCTGTCTGAGTGATTAGTTCTTATTCTGATTTTTTTCATATAAAGTCTTATTATTTTCAAGCCTTATTTTTTCTAATAGAACTATTTACATTATAATTTTTTTACATCACAAATTTCCAATACTGCTATGTCTGTCCCCTTACAGAAAGAAAGTCATTCTTGTTGTTCAATTAAAAATGTTCTCTCTCTTTTTTTCTTTTTATCATTTGTTCTTTGACCTATAGCTTATTTGGAAGTAGAATTCTTAATTTATAAATTATTAAGAATTTTCTAGTTATCTTCTTGCTATGAATTTATAAATTAATTACAATGTCATAGAACATGGTGTGTATCATTTTATCCTTAAATTTTTAAGCTGAGAATGGCCCTGTCCAGGATATGATAAAGTTTTGTGTAAAATCCGTGTGTACTCCATGGGATGCCTGGTGGCCCGGTCAGTTAAGCTTCTACGTCAAGCTCAGGTCATGATCTCAGGGTCCTCAGATTGAGCCCCGCATGGGACTCCCTGTTGGGTAGAGAGTCTGCTCCCCCTATCCCTCTGCCCCTCCCCCCGCTCCTGCTCTCTCTTCTGCCCACACTCTCTTGCTCTCTCTCAAATAAATAAATAAAATCTTTTAAAGAAAATCCATGTGTAGTTCAAAAGAAATCATATTTTTCATTTATTGGTTATGGGGTTACAGGTAAGTTTAGTAAATCAAGTTTAGTAAATCAAATTTGTTAATCATCTTATTTTAATCTTTTATATCATCATAAATGTTTTGGTTTGCTCTTTCATTAGTTCCTAAAAGACATGTAATAAAAATCTCCCATTATCATTATTAATGTTATTTCTTCTTGCAGTTCTTTCAACTTTTGCATTACATATTTTGAAGGTAAATTGTTACCTAAGGACACATTTAAAACAGCGGAGAAGAGCCTTCTGGTGATTTGACCCATTTAAAGGAACTTATCTCTATGAGTATCTTCTGTCTTAAATTTTTTTAATATAGAAGAAACCACATCAACTATACCTTATTATCATATGTATATATGTTTTAAAGATTTATTTGACAGAGAGCGAGATCACAAGTAGGCAGAGAGGCAGGCAGAGAGAGAGAGGAGGAAGCAGGCTCCCTGCTGAGCAGAGAGCCCGATGTGGGCCTCGATCCCTGGACCCTGAGATCATGACCTGAGCCGAAAGCAAAGGCTTTAACCCACTGAGCCACCCAGGCGCCCTATCATTTGTATATTCTTTAATTTTTAATTTCCTCTGATATTATATGCGTGTTTTATAAACATATAATTACATTTTATTGTTCTTTTCATTTTCTATCCAGTCCCACCATCTTTGTCTACTAACTGGAGAATATGGTTCACTTGCATTAATGTAATTACTTATGTACTTGTTCTAAGTCTACCATTTTGCTGTTTCTATTTTATTTTGGCCTGTTCTATAGTTGGTTTTTAATTTCACAGCCTTCGTTCCTTTTTTTTTTCTCATTCTACTTATTTTTCCATTTGCTAGAATGTCAGTTTTATGTTCTGCTTCTCCACTTTATGTGCTTATTGCAAATATTAAATGATAAATTAACAATTGAGGTTAATACTGCTATTCCACTCAGAGAATCGGTGAAGAACTTACACTAAATCGAGTTCTTTTCACTCGTGATGAATATGTAGTTGTTGCTTATATTTTACTTGCACCTCTGCTTTTGCTTTTTTTTTTTTTTTTTTTTTTTTTTTTTTTTTTTTTTTTTTTTTTTTTTTTTTTTTTTTTTTTTTTTTTTTTTTTTTTTTTTTTTTTTTTTTTTTTTTTTTTTTTTTTTTTTTTTTTTTTTTTTTTTTTTTTTTTTTTTTT
>PITA01004577.1:0-57711 GCA_004023965.1 Spilogale gracilis | reverse complement strand
ATATATTTACCATTTCTTTGCTCTGTATATCTTTTTATTTCTTCCATTTTACATGAGTTTCCTTCTGTCAGAAGTTTAACCTTTCAGCAGGATGGAGGACTAGGAAATCCCAATGCCTGTCTCCCCAACACACAAAAAAATGAAAACAATACATTTGCCAGAAACTGATAGAAATAGCTCAGGAATACCTCTTGACTACAAAAAAGGATGAGCAAAAACCACGTGGAGATCAAGAATGGAGAACGGCCACAAAGAAAAATACAGGCCGCACATTACCTACGTCACTCCATCTGCCCCCATCAAGTGAAGCTGGGCACCAGGAGGAATCCCCTCAGAGGAATTTGCCCCACGGAGAAAAGCAGAGCAAGAGAATATGGCAAGCTTCCCCACTGTGAATGTTCGCAGCATTTCTCACAGAGGTCTACAGTGATCCCAGATGATGGGGTTACCCTGGAGTCTTACCAGCTACACCACTCCCCGAGGCTGTAATTACAGCTGTAGTGAGGTCTGCCCTCAGAGACCCCACTTGCTCCCATGATCTGCCCTTCACTTTCAGGACACCATTGCACCTCATCATATATGGGACCAAAGACACTACTGTTCTGAGCCCCAGCTATGGTTGGGCTACTCCCACAATTACCAGGGCAGCCCTTGCTCTCCTGAGTCCCACCCCCAGAGACCCAAACTGTGGCTTTGACCCATCCTTGCTGGGGGTCAAGAGAAATACAAAACCGGAAAACAATTGCAAATAAGCAAATTAAATTAGTAACCAAAAACCTCCCCAAAGAGTCCAGGACCAGATGGCTTCACTGGTGAATTCTACAAAAATACTTAAGGAAGAATGAATACCAATTCCCCTCAAACTCTTCCAAAAAACTTAAGATGGAATACTCCCAAACTAATTTTTTAAGGCCAACATTATCCTGTTATCAAAGCCAGAGAAGGGCCCCACAAAGAAAATTATATACCAATATTCCTAAATAGATGCAAAAATTCTCAGCAAAATGGTAAACTGTACTTAACAACACATTAAAAGGATCATTCACCAGGATCAAGTGGGGTTTATCCGTAGGATGCAAGGATGGTTCAATGTACCCAAGCAAAAAACATGACACACCACATTAATAGAATGAAAGATACAAAGCATGTGGTTCATCTCAGTAGATGCATAGAAACATTTGACAAGATACAACATCCTTTCATGATAAAAACACTCAAATTGGGGATAGAAGGAAAGTTCCACAGTATAAGAAAGACCATAGAGGACAAGCCCATAGCTAACATCATACTCAATGGTGAAAAGTTAAAAATTCTTTCCTCGAGGTGCCTGGGTGGCTCAGTTGGTTAAGCGATGGCCTTCGGCTCAGGTCATGATCCCGGAGACCCGGGATCGAGTCCCACATCGGGCTCCCTGCTCGGCGGGAAGCCTGCTTCTCCCTCTCTCACTCCCCCTGCTTGTGTTCCCTCTCTGGCTGTGTTTCTCTCTGTCAAATAAATAAAATCTTAAAAAAAAAAAATTTCTTTCCTCAGAGATCAGAAACAAGACAGGAGGCCCCCCATTCCACCATTTCTGTTTCTATTTACCATTTCTATTACACACAGTATGAGAGGTTTTAGCCAGAGCAATTAAGAAATAAAAGGCATCCCTATCAGAAAGGATGATGTAAAATTATCTGTTTGAAGACGACATAACCTTATATATAGAAAACTCTGAATTCTCCACTAAAAATTTTTAGAATAAAATAAAGTTGCAGTATATAAAATCAACATATACAAATTGGTTGCTTTTCTATACAATAACAAGAAACTATTTGAAAGAGAAATTAGGAAAGCAATTCCATTTACAAAAGAGTTAAAAATCAATAAAATACTTTGGTTAAGTGCATTCCTAAGAGGTTAAAGACCTGTATACTAAAAACCAGAGGATATTGATGGAAGAGACTGAAGACACAAAGAAATAGAAAGGCACCACATGGTCTTGGATTAAAAAAAAAAAAGTTTATTGTGAAAATATCCTCATTACCAAAACTGATCTACAGATTCAAAGCAATCCCAATAATTTTTTAATAGAAATAGAAAATGGTATTTTTATGGAAATAGAAAAATACTACCCTAATTTTTTTTTTGAAACCATAAGAAACCTCAATAGCCAAAACGATCCAAAGGGGAGGAAAATAAACCCGGAGGGTCACCTGATTTTAAGCTATATAATCAAAAAAGTATTGTCCTGGCATCACCGTAAGCATCAGACAGGTGGAACAAAACAGCCCAAACATAAACCCATGTGTATCTAGCCAACTGATTTTGACAAGGTTGCCAGAACACACAAAGGGGAAAGGAATTAAATACCTAGAATAAAAGAATAAAAATAACTCCTGGGCGCCTGGGTGGCTCAGTGGGTTAAAGCCTCTGCCTTCGGCTCAGGTCATGATCTCAGGGTCCTGGGATCCAGGCCCATATCAGGCTCTCTGCTCAGCGGGGAGCCTGCCTCCTCCTCTCTCTCTCTCTGCCTGCCTCTCTGCCTACTTGTGATCTCTGTCAAATAAATAAATAAAATCTTCAAAAAAAAAATGACTGCTGTCTTCCATCACTCACAAAAATAACTTTGAAATGGATCAAGGAATGCAATGTAAAACCTGAAACCATGAAACTCCAAGAAGAAAATGTAAAGAAAGAGATCCTGACATTCATCTTGGCAATGATTTAGTTCTTGTAAAGATACCCAAAGGAGAAGCAACAAAAAGACTAAAAGGGGGACTATATTAAACTAGAGAATGTCTGTGTGACAAAGAAAGCAATAAAATTGAAAAGCAACACAGAGAAGGGGAGGAAAATAATCACAAACCATATAGGAAATTAATATCTAAATATATAAAGAACTCATATAATCCAGTAGCAGGAAAGCAAGTGATCCTATTTAAAAATACACACTGGGGGCGCCTGGGTGGCTCAGTTGGTTAAGTGACTGCTTTCGGCTCAGGTCATGATCCTGGAAACCTGGGATCGAGCCCCACATTGGGCTTCCTGCTCCACAGGAGCCCTGCTTCTCCCTCTCTCTGTCCCTCTGCTTGTGTTCCCTCTCTAGTTGTGTTTCTCTCTGTCAAATAAATAAATAAAATCTTTAAAAAAAATACACAGTGGACGTGAACAGACATCTTCCTGAAGAAGAAATACTGATGGCCAGTAAGTATGTTCAAAGAATGGGGGTGGGGGGGTATGTGAAAGATGTTCAATATCATTAATCATCAGTATGATTAAACCTAGGCCAAAACCACATGGAGAGAATACTTCATACCTGTTATTAAAGCTATTATCAAAAAGACAAGATAAATGTTGGTGAGACTGTGGTACAGAGAACAATTATACATGTTGGCGGAAATGGAAAATGGCACAACTCTCTCCACTTTTGCTCAAAATGGTACTGGAAGTCCTAGCCACAGCTATGAGAAAAGAGAAGGAAATAAAAGGCATTCAAATTGGTAAGGAAGAAGTTAAACTGTCACTCTTTGCAGATGACATGATACCACACATTAAAAAAAAAAAAAAGAGTTCACTGGAATAGGATTAGAATAGATGAATTAATGCAGTTGCTGGATACAAAATCAATACACATAAATTTGTTTCTGTACACTAATAGCAAGGTAGCAGAGAGAGAAATTAACAACCCCATCTACAATTGCACCAAGAAGGATAAAATTCCTGGAAATAAATTTAACCAAGGAGGTAAAAGACCTATACTCTAAAAACTATAAAACGTTGATGAAAGAAATTAAAGGTGGCACAAACTAATAGAACTATTTTCCATGCTCATGAATTGAGACAATTACTGTTGTCCAAAAGTCCATATTAGGGGTGCCTGGGTGGCTTAGTCATTAAGTGCCTGCCTTCGGCTCCGGTCATGATCCCAGAGTCCCAGGATTGACCCCACATTGGGGTTTCTGCTCAGCAGGAAGCCTGCTTCTCCGTCTCTCAGTCCCCCTGTTTATGTTCCCTCTCTAGCTGTGTTTCTGCCAAATAAACTAATGTAATCTTAAAAAAAAAGTCCATATTACCCAAAGTGATCTGCAGATTTAATGAAATCTCTATCAAAGTACCAACATCATTTTTTCACAGAACTAGAATACTAAAATACTAAAATTTGTATGTAACCACTCGAGACCCTAAATAGTTAAAGCAACCTTGAGAGAGAACAAACCTGAGGGTATCACAATCCTGTATTTCAAGATAACATTATAAAGCTATACTGAACAAAACCCCTGACACATAGATCAGTGGCAAAAGAACAGAGAGTGCAGAATATACTGATGTTCATTTGGTCAATTAATATACTACAAAAGAGGCAGGAGGGGCGCCTGGGTGGCTCACTTGGTTAAGCGACTGCCTTCGGCTCAGGTCATGGTCCCGGAGACCCAGGATCGAGTCCCATATCGGGCTCCTTGCTCGGCGGGAAGCCTACTTCTCCCTTTCTCACTCCCCCTGCTTGTGTTCCCTCTCTGGCTGTGTTTCTCTCTGTCAAATAAATAAAATCTTTGAAAAAAAAAAAAAAAGAGGCAGGAATATACAATGGGGAAAAGACAGTCTCGTCAATAAATGGTGCTAGGGAAATGAACACTTCATGCAAAGAATGAAATTATAGGACTTTCATGTAAGAATAAACTCTAAGTAGATTAGAGACCTACACATGAGACTAAAACCATGAAACTTCTAGAAGAAAACATAGGCAATCATCTCTTTGACATTAGCACTAGCAACATTTTTCTAGATATGTCTCCTCAGACAAAAACAAAAGCAAACATAAACTATTGGGGCAACATCACAATAAAAAGATTCTACACAGCAAAGGGGGAAAAAAAATCAACAAAATGAAAAGGTAACCTACTGAAAAAAAAAAGTGACCTACTGAATGGAAGAAAATATTTGCAAATGATTGATCTGATAAGGGATTAATATCCAAAATATATAAAGAACTTCTACAACACCAAAAACTAATTTGAATAAAAAATAGAGGATGAGGGCACCTGGGTGGTTCAGTGGATTAAGCCTCTGCCTCGGCTCAGGTCATGATCTCAGGGTCCTGGGATCGAGGCCCGTGTTGGGCTCTCTGCTCAGTGGGAAGCCTGTTTCCTCTGCTCTTTCTGCTTGCCTCTCTGCCTACTTGTGATCTCTCTCTGTCAAATAAATAAATAGATAAATAGATAAATAGGTAAATAAATAAATAAATAAATTTTGATTCCTCTATTCGCCCAATGAAAACAAAAACACTAATTCAAAAACATAAATTCACCTCCCTATTTATTGCCTATTTCCAACAGCCAAGATATGGAAGTGTCCACAAATGCATAAATGGACAAAGAAGATCCCTGCATACCTATGTTCATTGAAGCCTTATTAGTAATAGCCAAGATACAGAAACAACATGTCAATCAACAGATGAACAGTTAAGAAGATATAGTACTTATATACACACACCAGATAGAATATTATTCAATCATGAAAAAGAATATGTTCCCATTTGCAACAACACAGATGGAACCTGAGAACATTACGCTAAGTGAAGTAAGGCAGAGAAAGACAAATAACTCTTGTTGTCACATACATGTGAAACCTCTATAAAGCTAAATTCACAAAAACAAAGACTTGAATGGTGACTACCAGAGGCTGGAAATGGGAGCATCAAGGAGATGTTAAGGGTACACACTTACAACTGGGAGATAACTAAGTTCTGGAGATCTAATGCACACGTTTATAATAGTCAACACTGTACTATAAACTTCAAAGTTGCTGGGAGATTAGATCCTTAAATGTTCTTCCCACAAAAGAAATGATAATGATGTGACAAGAGCAAGTTATTAGCTAATGATACAGCGGTAATCAATTGCAATATATAAGTGTATCAAACCCTTAGCACCTTAACCTCACATATTCTGGGTCAGCCGCACCTCATTAAAAATAAATATCTTTTAAAATTTCCCCTGCTGTGAGTCTTTGATTGGCAAACTACCTCATTTTCATTTGTCTGGAAGTATTTTTGCCACCCTTATTCTTCCGAGATTCATTTGATGTTTACTCTTCCAGGTTGGAGATATGCTCTGTTCACTGTACTGGAATTTCTGCTTCCTTATTGCCCTTAAGTGTTGCTTATTCGAAGGTGACTTATTTCCACCCCCTCTGGCTGATTTAAGAGCTTCTCTTTGTCTTTGGATTTCTGCAGTTTCTACAGGATATATTTAAGTAGAGCGTTCTTTTACTTTCATTCTTGGATTTGTTGGGCTTTTAGAAATTGTGGAGTGGTGTCATCATCTGAGGAAATTTTCCAGTTAGGTCTAAATGTTGAGTGACCACACTATATCCCTCTTCTCCTAGAAGGGGTGAAGCATAGGCTAAACTTTACCACTTTGTCCTTCGTGGTTTTTTTTTTAACTTGGTTTAATAGTTTCCTCCCCACAACTCCCCTATTGCATCCTGGATAATTTCTTTCTTTCTTTTTTTTTTCCCCAGCTCTAATTTTTCACCTACCAATTGAGGGTTTATTTTTGTTCACTCTATCAACCATTCTTTGTAAAATATCTATTTGTAGTTTTTCCCTAACATAATAGGTCCCTTTCTGTAGGTCAATATTCTTTATAGTAATTTCTACAAAGTTTATCTTTTGATTTATATGGGGTTTTGTTGTTGTTGTTGCTTCTGAGAGAGAACAAATGCACACTAGTGGAGGGGTGAGGGGAAGAAGGGGAGGGAGAGAACCTTAGTCAGGGCCTACACTCAGCATGAAGCTTGGCACGGGTCAGTCTCAAGACCCTGAAGGTCATGACCTGAACCCAAACCAAGACTCAAGCCCTTAACTGACTGAGCCACCCAGGTGCTACTAATTTACACATTGTAATTATACTTACTTTATAATAATTATTTTAAAATGATAATATCTAAAATTACAGTCTCAATTATGTACCATTTGGGGTCTTTTTCATTTTCTGTGTTTCCTGATTGTCATTTATGGTGACTTAGTCCCTAATGTTTGGTTACTTCTGATTGAATAACATTAATTGCCTTTAGATTTTATACATGGAGAATTTCTTGAAGCCTAGAAGGAAGATGCCTGCTTTTAAAGTGGATGTTTTCAGTTTGGCTTGGTAGTGTGACTGATAAAGTCATCGATATGTTAAAACAAGTTCATGACTTGAGGTCCCATGAACCCACCTGGCAATGTAAGGCCAGGAAGCAGATCTGAGCATGCATGGGCTATGGCCACAACTTTGTGGACACATTCTCCCTTGTCTCCTAATGTCTAGTGTCAAGGAATTATGTCCTCCAATCCTCTGGCAGGTACTCCTGGTTCATACTTATCCTGGGAGTTTTCCTTTTGGAGTCCATCAGAGATGTAGCCTTAAACTGATGTGGGGAAAGGTTTTAAAAACAACCAGAATTCTCAAATGGCCAGAAAATAAACGTGGCTTCAAGTCTCAATTTCAGGCTCTCAATTTTTTAAGTTTCATTTCCTTTAGATCTTACAAGCTGCTTAATGCTTCAAAGATTTTAAAAATATGGTTTTACAGTCAACAAAACCAAAAGATAACTGACAGAGTGAGAGAAGATATTTGCAAATGACATATCAGATAAAGGGCTAGTATCCAAAATCTTTAAAGAACTTCTCAAACTCCACACCCAAAGAACACATAATCCAATCAAGAAAATCAAAAAATGGGCAAAAGAGATGAACAGGCCTTTCTCCAAAGAAGACATCCAAATGGCCAAGAGACACATGAAAAAGTGCTCAACGTCACTTGGCGTCAGGGAAATACAAATCAAAACCACAGTGAGATACCACCTCACACCAATAAGAATGGCTACAATTAACAAGTCAGGAAATGACAGATGTTGGTGAGGATGTGGAGAAAGGGGAACCCTCCTACACTGTGGGTGGGAATGCCAGCTGGTGCAGCCACTCTGGAAAACAGTAATGGAAGTTCCTCAAAAAGTTGAAAATAGAGTTACCCTACGATCCAGCAATCACAGTACTGGGTATTTATCCTAAAGATACAAATGTAGTGATCCGAAGGGGCACATGCATCCCGATGTGCATAGCAGCAATGTCCACAATAACCAAACTATGGAAAGAGCATAGATGTCCATCAACCGATGAATGGATAAAGACATAAAGACACACACACACACAGGAATACTGTGCAGCCATCAAAAAGAATGAAATCCTGCCATTTGCAAAGATGTGGATGGAACTGCAAGGTGTCATGCTAAGCAAAATATCAGAGAAAGACAATTATCATATGCTCTCTCCAATAGGAGGAATCTGAGAGGCAGGTCATGGTGGGTAGGGAGGGAAAAAATGAAACAAGATGGGACTGGGGAAGGAGAAAAACCATAAGAAATTCTTAATCTCAGGAAACAAACTGAGGGTTGCTGGCAGGTGGCGGGGGAGAGATAGGGTGGCTGGATGGTGGGCACTGGGGAGGGTATGTGCTATGGTGAGTGCTGTGAATTACGTTAACACTGATGATTCACAGACCTGTACTCCTGAAGCAAATAATAAATTATATGTTAATAAAAAATATATGGTTTACATCAAGTTTTGGTTCAAATCACTTAATCTCCCATTCTCAGAATCAGAAACCTAGGTGTATGTATATGCGTGTTTTAGAGATGTCCCATACAACATGGTTAGGAGAGGGTCTTCGAAATGCTAGATCCTGTGTGGACATAGGGGATAATCTGGGGAACCATTTGTCACACCTGAAATCCATATGGCCACCTTTCTCCCCAAATGCTGCATTTCTCTCAGAATATGGCTTGGTGAGGAATCCTGCTCTGTCCCTTTGCACTGATAGCACTCAACAGTCTGCAGTGACAATGATTATCTGATGAAGTCCAACTTACTTGAAGGAATCTGGCTTCCTTGCACTTATCCTGGGGCTTCAAGCCTCTGCTACGTATAACTTACATCTTCATGAAACTTCTAAGTGTATGCAGCACTTTAACCATGATCTTCTCACTTGACCCTCACCATAACCCTCATGGGCTAAATAGGACAGGATGAGCTACTGTTCTGTCACAGAGGTTAAGTGATGGGAGCAAGAGCTGAGAGTCAGGACCTCATCCTCCTGACCTGGTACTCTTTGTCCACAGTGCTAACTGCAATCAAACCCTTGACGTGGAAGAGTCTCAAGGTGAAATTTGTACAATGCCTAATACATGTTGAACATTGCTAACCGATCTGTAGGAGTGAAAATGTGCTAACAGCAACAGCCCAACGCCATACAAGCTACAGAGTCACCCATCCTGAAAATAAACACCATAACCTTTATTGTTATTGTCCTCACCAGCGTCTACAGAAGAGATGATTTTTTAAGAATTTGGCTGGTTTCTTTCCCTTCTTTCACTTCCCCTTGTCCCTTCATCGTACAGTCCTTTATTTTTTTCCTCTATGGGCAGCTTTCCATTTGAGTTTGGATGAAGTTGAGCAGGAAAATTTAGAAGGGAGGAAGAGGGGAGGTTCATTTCCCCTGAGTTGGGTGTCCAGGCTCAGAATTTGGTGTTGGAGCAAGAACTAGAACTCAGCTGAAACCGGTTATGAACTTAGTGTAACCCAAATACCTCCCTGCCCCAGGCTTATGAACAGAGGAATTAACAGTTAAACCTCAAGGTTCCTATTTCCAATACTCTGACCAGTATTTCTATCCCCATGAAGAGAACCCGCCTTCCTGTAACTTGGAAGAGTTTCCAGGCTTATCTGACATACATTACTTGACATCGTCCTCAGCTCCATCCTTCCAAGCTCCATCATGCTGCCTTCTCTCGCTGCCACCCCTGGATCCCTACCCATCCTGGCCGCCATGTTTAATCCTCAGGTCATCAACAATTCAGTCAACAACCACTTAAAAGTAACAATACAGAGGTGGCTTCCTCCTTCCGTGGTACAGTCCGTGGGAGCTCCGTAGCAGAGCTGCTTGTGTCTAGACATATGTAGTTTAATAATGTAGTGATTTAAGTTTATATGCAAATCTCTCTCAACCCCAGGGTGGACAAGCCCACAGAGGGAGGGGTCAGAGGGGCACTCACCACCAGCTGCCAAACTTCAGTCCGTTGAACTCACCTCACAGACTGGAAGATTCCGTCCTCTTAGTGAAGGACTCACAGGAGGCTAATCATTTTCTGAGAGGCTCCCAAGTCTTCCACACATAACCATGCCCCGACCATCAGGCATACCAGGTGGCTTAGGTCTGAAGCTCAGTAGACATGGTGGGAAGTGTTCCCAGGAGGCTCCGTGGTGCCTAAGATAATCCAAAAAGTAGACAGTGGTCAGTAGAGATGAAGGCACATCTTCATGGCTGTTGTATCAAAATTGCAAGTTAAGGCTCACTGGGACCAGAGGTCCATCTTCTGCTGATTATATATAAGGAGTCACTCTTCCCATATTTGAAGAGAAATATAAGTTTTCAACAATATACTCTGCTTCAAGGTTGAATACTCCCTCATATACTTAAGTATGCTCCTATGACTGAGTTCCAGCCAATGACATGTTTGCTTCCTGGAATTAGATATGACGGCCCAGGTTCGAAAAACATTTCTGTACCATGATGTGAGCTTCATGGACTCAAGATAGGCACAAGTGGCCTAAAAGTTCAGAAAAAACTCTATCCCCAGTGATGGGGAATTGTTATACCAACCCTTGACTGGCTACTTTCAGACTCTTACCACCCGAGAGAGATTTAAAAAAAAGAAAGAAAGAAGTCTCTGTGTACTACCTCTCGTTTTCAATTTTCTGTTAATACAGAACGCTTTCTAGTTCTAGCTGGTGAAGCCCTCTGGTTGTTAGGTTTGGAGGACTCTTTCTGGGGTCCCAGGCCCCCATGCTTATCTCTGTGTCCTTGAACAGTTCTTTCAAGCTCTTTGTCCCTGCTTCATTTCAAGTAAGAAATGGGTAATTAGAGGACCCATCTCGTAGTAAGTAAGAGGATCAAGCAAGATAACACCATGAAGCTCTCGGAAGAGCCCCTGGCACACAGTCTTCAGTAGATGTTACACAATCTGTGAAAGAATGATCTGTCCCCCTGTGTTGACTACGTTTGAGGTTGTTCTAAATGCCTGTTTCACTCCCCTTGGGTTCCAGACAAGGCAGGACCTCCTGGCTGGTAGCTTCACTTCCCCTCGCATGGAGAGAGGGAAGGGGTGAGAGGGGCATTTTTCTCCTCGACTTTCTCCTTGACCCAGAGAGTGGTCTCATTTTAATAAAAGTGATACACCAAGTACTTGGTGTTCAAGGTCAAGGTCCATGCCAACTCTGACAAGCCCACAATCTCTTCATTTGGATTTTAAGCTGTCCTGCAAAATTCCGGTCAGTCACTCGCCCTCAGCATGAAAATACAGCCTTCTTTGCCACACAGGGCAGGACGGGGTGCCTATTACAAAACTTCGCAGACATATGTTGCCATTCGTCAAAGCAACAGAAGAGGCCCACTCCAAATCCAAGGGCAGAAAACATCAAGCGGAAACCAGTCCAGATGCCCCTCTCATGCTTCCCTTGGACATAAAAATAGGAATGTTTGAAATTGAAAATGACGTGGGAAGAATGAGGCCCCATTTGTGGGAGACACACACAAAAAGACGAAGCCCATGAATGCTATTTGTTCCCACTCCATTATTCAGCATCTGCTGTTGACCCATCCTTTTGTGTGGGGCTACCTCAGAGATTTCTCGTTTTCTGACATAGATGATGAGCTCCAAACCCAGTCTGAATAGGCCATTTGCTGGCCATTTGCTTCTCCAGGAGGGGTGAATGCGTGGGTCTTTTTCGCCACGGGATGACTACACACTGCCTTACTTCGGCCTCCCTGATGGGGAGGTTTCTAGATAATGGCCAGGCTTCAGGGCCAATCCCATTGAGCTCCCTAGTCAGGTGTGCAGGGGGGAGGAGGAGGCTGCCAGTGCATTTTCAGAAGGGTCAGAGTTTTTCTGACCTTGCTTCTCTGAGCAAAGCAGAAACAGACTGAAAAGGAATGATGGAGAACACACACATGCATGGAAGACAAGAACCACGTTTTCCATTCTACCTGAGGGTCCTGGAGATTGTGGCTGCATCGGCCTGGCTAAGTGGGTGTGCTGGGCAGAGTTCAAAGGCATCAGCTCTGCAGGCCCAGGCAGCCAGAATGCAGAAGGTACCCAATCCTGACCCCAGTGCTCATTTTACAGTCTGAATCGCCTGGCTGCTTAAGTTCAGGGAAAATAATCCAATCAATCCATCTATCTCCTAAGCCTGCAAAACCCAGGAAACAATTTTGTGCTCAGGGAGGTTGATGCCTTAAAAAAATGAGCTTCCCTAGTCCGTTTGATATGCAGAGGTCAACGGAAACCATGATTTCATAGAGGGTGAGAAAGGGAAAAATTCAAAACGGCAATTATGTTTCCCTGCCAGATTCCATGTGCTCTTCTGAGGCTCGCCCTTGCTGTCTTCCCGATGCTTTTGATAATTATTTAATTGGTCTCCAATCTAAGTAGATGCTGTTTGAACTGCCTTTTAGGTTTATAGAAAGAGTTACTGATTATACGACTCTCAGATGAATAAATACACATCACTTTTTTCCTCTTCTCGGATCATAGCAAAGCAGGTCTTTAGATTTATAGAGGACACAAAGTAGAGAGATCAGTCAATTTCTTTTATAATTTTCAATATGCAAATGCTCTTTTGGGGAAATAGACAAAAGAGCAGCTTTGTAAATAACACCTGCATTAGGAACAGCTTAGGGTAGGAGAAAGGGCGAAAGAACACTGCTTTTTCACCCATTTTGAGTAGTATAAAAGAAAAAGAATGCAAGTCTCTTAGATCTTAAGTTAATTATATATTCCATGTAAGTACTCTTGCTTTCTCCTGGATTTGGAGCTGGGCCCTTTAAGGCTTGATGAAAAGAATAGAACACATTCCCTGTCTAAAACCAGATCTCTAGGTTGCTATCGAATGAGAAATTTCAAGAAGACTATATAAAAAGTACAAGGCTGTTTCATTTTTTATTACAAGCTGACTCAGTCACGGTCTGGGATAGCCATGTATAAGCCTGAAGCATCAATATATAAATGCTATGAAAAATAGGACTTCCAATCACCGATTCCAGAGCCCAGCGGTGCCTGGCAAAAACCAACCAGTGCCAGAGACTGGATGGATTGCAACTTTTGTCAGATGCTGAAATGGTTTATTGAGACCTCTGGATTACGCTGTACGGTCCTCCCTCAGCTCTCTTTCTGTCAGAGTAATAACCTATATCCTCCTGACAATCCCAGAACTTCAAATGCAAGATAAAGGCAATAATCTCAGGGTCAAACATTTTGAATCAAAAGCCCAAATGGGGGGGAGGGGCGCACCTGGGTGGCTCAGTTGGTTAAGCGACTGCCTTCTGCTCAGGGCATGATCCCGGAGACCCGGGATCGAGTCCCACGTTGGGCTCCCTGCTCAGCAGGAAGCCTGCTTCTCCCTCTCTCACTCCCCCTGCTTGTGTTCCCTCTCTGGCTGTGTTTCTCTCTGTCAAATAAATAAAATCTTTAAAAAAAAAAAAAAAAGCCCAAATGGGAGTTGCAGATTTCACCACTGGAGAAAGGAAGGACCTTGAGGCTCCCCTCTGAGGCTTCCCCATGCAGACCTAGCCAAGCAAGCATAGCTTGATAGGGAGTCCTCTCTCATCTGTATCCACCATCTCACATGTGACCCATTGTAGAGATTGTCCTGACCTACCAGGCTCTGGCAGGCAGTTGGATTTGCCATTCTCATTTGGTTCAAATCTTTTCTTCTATTAGGATATTAAACAGAGGAAAACACTAAAGCCCAAGGTCATGCTGTAGAAAACCTTCTAAAATGGCGCCCAGTGGTTCCTACCTCCTGCCATCCACTCTTTGTACAATCTATGTCCTTCGTGTGACAGCTTGATCTACGAACTTCCTTCTAAGACACAGAAAACTGGAAAAAAATGATAGGATCTCACTTCCCAGAATAGATTATATGAGACTAACTTCTGTCTTTTTTGCACTGTCTCTCTTGCTGGCCTCCTCTCATCCTATTGACTTCTTGGATTATTCACTTTCAACCAAGCTGCCATGTTGAAGAGTTCAATGCAGCAAGCAGCAGAGGATGGCATCCGACCAACAGCCTGCAAGAAACTCCAGTCCTTATGAGACACTGAATCCTGCCAACAACCATTGAACGAACTTGGAAATAGATCCTGCTGCTCCCGGTCAAGCCTTGATGTGGCCCAACCCAAACTTAGATCATAACCTCCTATAGGATGCTAGGCTAACCCCTTGATTATGTCTATGGAGAAACCCAGGAGCAGAACACCCAAGCTAAGCCAGACCCACCCAGATTCCTGACCCACAGACACTACGGTAATAGAAGTTTTGTTGTTTTAAGTCACTAAGTTTGTAGTACTTCCTTATGCCATTTAAAATGTTCTGGTACCTAATCTAGTGGGTATCCCAACAATCCATTTTCTGAGGGAGGCTTCCCCACAGAGCTTCAAGTAATCATCCAGAACTCAATTCTGACACTGTCGACCCAGAGACACCATCAGATTTCACTGGAAAGGGCTCAATCTGGCAACAGCGCCCCACCCCCGACACCCACTACACAAGCTAAGGTTATCTGTGCTTCGAACTAACCTACTTTCGCCTGGAGGCTCCCATGATCCCCTCCTTAGGTTTAACTAGTTTGCTCTCTGAGCTCAGAAATGGTTTTAGTTACTGAATCAAAAGTTTATTGGAAAAAGATAGAACTCAAGACTGCCAGGTAGAAAACATACAGAGAGCAAGGTGTATGAGCAAGGGTTCAGAGCCTCCCGGCCCCGTTCGCCACTCTCTCAGCATGCGACATGAACTTCACCGACATGGAAGATATCCAAAACTCTGCTCTTTGGGGTTTTGAACAGGGGCTTGATCACACAGGCATGACTGGTTAATTCACCGGCCGCTGGCAATTGACTGAGCCTCTAGCCCCCCACACCTCCTCAGGCTGGAGGTAGGACTGTAAGTTCCAACCCTCCCATCGTATGGCTGGGACTCCAGACACCAGTTTCTATCCTCAGGTGGGCACCCAAAGTCAACCCCTTTCACCTCACAGAAACATATTTTTCTTACTATGCAGGAAATTCCAAAGGTTTTTTAGAGCTTTATGCCAGAAACAGAGGTGAAGACCAAATACTTCTTCATATAAATCATAGTATCACAGTCACTACAGATAACTAATACAGCGGCAGAGTAAGAAGTAAAACCTCGACCTCCTTTCTTCTATTTACCCCTCCACACAGTGCAGGCGCGGGCAGCCTTGAGCCCCTTTGATCAGCCAGTGGACGTCCATGCTACCAAGCTGAGAATAAAAAGAGTTGTCCTCCTTTCTTGGCTAGACGAGAAACTTCACAAGCCTTAAAATAGCTGTAATTGATCAAAAATTAAACAGAGCAAGATAGAATATAAAAAGGAACACGAGTCACTAGAGTGTTATGCTTGCAATTATCTCTGTATTTAGGGAGGGGCGTTTGGTTCTTTAAAGTTACTTTCAGAGGAAGTTTGTCCATATTGGAGACCAAGAAAAAAAATAATAATCCTGTCTCCCTGACTCCATGTGCTTAACAGAGCAGGAGACTTTCCTAGCCAAGGAGGGAGCTCTAGGTGGGAAACGTCCGTGGGGAGCCACACAGCTGATCATCTGACATTGCCAGGTCCCATGTCCATTGGATGTGAACTGGAAGGGTGGGGCTCTGGGCCCCACATCAGGAGCACTCTCTGGTCTCTAGCCTCCATCATCCATCATGACTGCCTTTCATGGCCTTGGCTTGGGGCCAGCCCTTCTGTCCCGCCACCTTCTGAGACGATGAACAATTCCCTCCCTTCATTTACATTGCTTCTATGAAGTATAATTTCATCACGTTTCTCCAGAGTCTTCTTTTTCTAGGTTATATAAATTTAGCTCTTCACCCTCCTTCACAGCTTGCCCTCCAATCCTCTCGCTAGTTGATTAATTTTTCTTCACTTCTTACACATATGCACAGGTATACACCCTTCTGCAGGGAAAGGGGCCCTGGGAAACAAAACCAAAGTGGAAAAGCTGAAATTCACCAAGAGAAGGGGGGAAATAAGAAGTTTCTTTAGTCTCATAGTAAATGCACTGAAACTTGTTTGGGAAAAGCCCATGAAAAGAAGGTCATTCGGAAAAGGTTATGGTTGTTGGAAACTGTATTCAGGCTCTTCCTCAAGATGCAGAGTTCTAATTAAGATCAGCCTGTAAGACGTTTTCACCATGTGCCAGAGGGCTAGAGCTAAGAGATTTATCTTCCTCTTGCACTCCTTACCCTCCCCACATACGTTGATCTCTCCCCAGTCTCTCTCCAGGCACCCATTTAGCATCTCCACCAATTCAAAGAAGCTCCAGAAGAGCTGTCTTCCCTGGGGGTGAAGGCAAGGACAAAGGTACTAACACTTACCCTCAGCTACTTGCAAAGCCCCTCAGAGGACATATACCCTCCTTATCCCACCACCTGTGGGCTTCCTAGCCCCCCAGGTACCTACGTATGGGTCGCAATGCCCCCCCCCCTTTTTTTTTTTTTTTTTTTTAGAGATTAGAGAGAGTGAGAGAGCGAGAGTGAGTGCACGTTGATACACGGCAGCAGGGGTGGGGGAAGGCATTTGTGGAGGGGAGTGGGACAGGCAGACTCTGCACTGGGTGCAGAGTCTGACCCAAGGCTCAATCTCCTGACCTCAAGATCTTGACCAGAGCTGAAACCAAGTGTCAGATGCTTAGCTGACTGAGCCACCCAGGCACCCCACACCTTGATTGTTTTAATGGAAATGATCTGAAACACAATCTATCTATGCCTTTGTTTGGTTTTCCTAGAAAGCCCCTTGAAGGGGCACCTGGGTAGTTCAGTTAGTTAAGCGACTGCTTTCGGCTCAGGTCATGATCCTGGAGACCCGGGATTGAGCCCCACATCGGGCTGCCTGTTCGGCGGGAAGCCTGCTTCTCCCTCTTTCAGTCCCTCTGCTTGTGTTCCCTCTCTGGCTGTGTTTCTCTCTGTCAAATAAATAAATAAAATCTTAAAAAAAAAAAAAAAGAAAAGAAAAGAAAAAGAAAGAAAGCCCCTTGAAGCCCAGGTTCTTTTCTTGTTAGGACTTAGAAAGCTTTGTTTCATTTCTCTCCCTTTCTCCTTGCTTCTTAATCAGTCTTAAGGAGTTGGAAATGAAAATACTCTGTCACCCAGGACTTCAGTGTGGTTGTTTCCGGCATCAGAAGCTGAGGAGAATAACCATCTTCTTTCTGGACTCTGTCTCCTACGGCATCAAGGTAGTCAGAGCTTCACACCCCCAAGACGTGATCTGACACAGGATGAAATCTAGGGCACACAACTGTGTGTGTGTGTGTGTTAACAGTTTCAGGGTTGCACATTTACTTCAGAATCCAACAATTTCCAGAGTTTTACTTGGTGCTGTCCAAATGTGATTACCCCAAAATGGTCACCTGATGAGCTACCCTATGGGAGGTAGAAGAACAGGAACATCCACCATTATGTCATTATTCATCTTTCAGCTCTTAAGCTATTACTGGTGTTTTGTGGCTTTTCCACTTAAAGAAGATGGCGTTTATCTCTGCAGGAACCAAAATGTATTCTAAGAAACACCCAATTGACTTATTCTCCCACCATAATGGCTTAGCCTGACGAACAGGTTCTCTGGGTTTGCCTGATTTGATTTTGAGCAGTCACAGTGTTTTGCGACTGAGCTGGGCTGTCTGCTGGGCAAGCGGGAGGGATAGAGGCAGGTGTGGTTAAAAGATCAGAGTTGGCACGCACTGTTCATGGCCCAAGTTGAAGCACAAGAGAACAAGGGGTACATCGAGGTGCTTATAGACTAAATTGTGTCCCCCTAAAATTCATATGTTGAAGCTATAACCCCCAATAATCTTGAGTGTCACTGTATTTGGAGATAAGGCCTTTTAAAAGAGGTCATTAAGTTAAAATGAGGTCTTTGGGCTGGGACCTGATTCAATATAAACTAGCTTCTCCCTCTAAGAGGAGATAAGCATATACAAAAAGAGATACCAGGGATGCAGAAGCACAGCAAAGTGCTCGTGTCTCACTACATGAAGACACACTGAGCAAGTGGCCATCCGGGAGCCGAGAAGGGAGACCTCAGGAGAGACCAAACCCGTCAACACCTTGATCTTGAACTTTGAGCTTCCGGGACTGTGAAAAAACATATTGCTGCTGTTTAAACCCCCACTCTGTGCTGTTTTATTAAGGCAACTCTGTCAGACTAATAGAAGATCAGGGTAAGGAAAAAGATCAGAAGAACGTGAACACAACAAAGTGGTGGGAAGGTGGTGAGAAAGAACAGGAACCTCGTCATCGCAGGATAATCAGGTGCAGCCCAGAAGACAGATCCTGACCTAAGGCAGTTGGTTAATTTCTCAGGCCATTTCCTTCCACTCTTCAGCTTATCGAGCTAGCTCTTTGGAGAGACACCTGGAGACTATGACAAGCAAAAATGACCAAGTCTAATGCAGGCTTTGCCCATCTCATGTATAACAGGATGGATCCTGTTATATGAGCAGGAGAAGGGGACTTATCAGAATTAGGTGCTTAGGGAAGCAGAAATGGTAGATGAGCAAACCAGGTCTCCTTCAGCAGCAGGATGAGCCTGCACAGATCAGGAAGTGGATGTGGGTTCCATGAGTGGCACCTGTGATAGGCAGACCAATGCGCCCCTCCAAAGACGTCCAAGCCCCATCTCCCACGCCTGTGACTCAAGTACCTCGCATAGCAAAGAGACTTTACAGATGTGATTAAAGGGATGAACCTTGAAATGGTGAGATTATTCTGGATTATGGGGCAGGCCCAATGGAACCATAAAGATCCTATGAAGAGAGAGACCGTAGGGGCACAGAAGGTGATGTCTATGCTACCAAAGATTGGAGCAATGCACCTTGAACAAGGAGGCAGGGGGCACAAGCTGAGGAGTGCAGGCAGCTTCTAGAAGCTGGGAAAGACAAGCAAACAGTTTCTCCTCCAGATTCTCCAAAAGGAACCAGCCCTGACTATCCCTTAGCTTACCTGGCGGAAGTGGATTCTAGAATTCTGACTTCCAGAGCTTCAGGGGATGTCGTGTGGTCCTGTGAGTCTGTAAATTCTCACACTGGTCCCAACTCCAAAGGCTGCTCCTGGCCCAAGGGTCAAACGACAGTGCTACTTTCCACGACACCTGTCCTGCCAGCCTGAACAACTTCAAAGAATACAGTGGAAAGATCTGGCTTGGGCCTGAGCTCAAACGACCCTTCGGGAAAATCCCAACTCCTGGCTATGGGCTCTGGACGCCATGGGCTCTAACCCCATGACTGCATCAAGGACTATTATTCTCATTTCCCAGATGAAAAAAGGGACACACCAGAGGGACAAAACAGAGACCACCACATCCAAGATCAGAGAAACCTAAGGCCCATCTACTTCCCAAGTCTCACAGACAAATGCTTGCGGGTCAGGATTCTCTTTGACAAGTCTTCTGATGTTGACCCATCTTCCACTAGATGAAACACAGCAGGAATCTCACGACAAGCACAGTAATTTTACAGGATCTGCTTTAGATCGTTCTGATGTGCACAGCAGTCTGGTTTAATGAGACTTGGAGTCAGAGAGACCTCACTGAATACCAGCTCTAGCTCTGAGATCTTGAGCAGTATAACAGATTGGTTATTAAAATAAAATCATGTGTAACCTTCAACTCCACACTCTCATCCCTGGGAATATCATCTTTAAAAATTAAAGGGCCCATGATTTGAAACTATACTTACAAGGATGATTACTATTTGTTTATAGTGAAGTGAAGAAGTAGATGTCTATCATAGAGGATTAGCTCAATAAATGGAAAATATCGAAACCATGGAATATTATGCAGCAATTAAAACCAGGAGCTAGCTCTACAGGAGGTAAGTTGGGAAGCATTCTACAAGGTATTGTATAATGAGAAAGACTAAGTACATTTAGGTGTATATGACAAAAATCCCATTTTTTTAAAGTCAGTGACAAAACCTCATGCTTGAATTTATATAAATAAAAGTAGTGATACCAAACGAAATGAGATATCTGTTCTTAATTTTAAGAAGTTGCCATCACAATAGAAGTGTTAGATAAATAACTCTATAACAATATAAAAATCCTCTTACCATAATCCCCAAGCTAGCTTTCTGCTTAATGGGAAACACAAGAAACATTACCATTAAAGTCAGAAATAGAATTTGATGTTGTGCTAGAAAATAATGGCCAACAAAACTTTGTAACAGAAAGTTATTCTCCTAATTCTAAAAATTGGAAAGGAGCATGAAAAATTATTTGCAGATGGTAGGACTGTATACTCAGCAAATCAAAAACAACTGAAAAGCTACTATAATTGGGAAGAGACTGATAAACACTTTAGGGGTATAAAATAGATACATTAGCCTTCACATACACAATACCTGCATATGTATTATACATATATAATATATATGCATATACATATATATTTGCATATATACACAACAGCCACGTAGATAAGGCTATGTAAGTATAACCACCAAATCGGGTATTAAAATAACGTCATGCAGGAGCCACAGAACAGAAACTTGACAATACTCAACACTAAAAAACACTTTAAAAATGAAAACAGGGGCGCCTGGGTGGCTCAGTTGGTTGAGTGACTGCCTTCGGCTCAGGTCATGATCCCGGAGACCCGGGATCAAGTCCCGCATCAGGCTCCCTGCTCAGCAGGAAGCCTGCTTCTCCCTCTTTCACTCCCCCTGCTTGTGTTCCCTCTCTGGCTGTGTTTCTCTCTGTCAAATAAATAAAATCTTAAAAAAAAAAAAAAATGAAAACACACCGTGACTGAGAGGTGATTTTTCCATACCCTCATTTGAAGCTTAATATACCCCAATATCTCTAAGTGTCATTTTAAAAAAAGGCAACAACTACATAATGGGATTCTAAACCTCATATGGAAACAGGAGATGGAATAACCAGGAAAACTCTGAAAAAGCAGAACTTGGGAAGAAGGGCCAGGGGTTGGGGATTTAATCACACTAGATGATAAACCATATTTAAAAGATTCAGTTATTGAAACAGTATGATAATATATGAATAGACGGATAGATAGAATGGAATAGAAAGTCCAAAAAAGACTTACAGAGACCTATCTGTAAAACTTGAATAGATCATCAAGAAGATATCACAGTCATGAAATGATTCAATAAAAGGATACAAAGATTGGTTAACTACCTAGAAATATGTTAAGACTAAATGCAAACTTCAACTTCCACTGTGGGATTTTTTCCAAATGGATAGAAGGCTTAAATACAAACGCTCAAGTCACAATCTAGACAAAAACAGAGAACTAGAACATTGGGGCAGTAAGGATCTAATGAGAACTCAGATTTAGAAATGATTAGAGACTGGTAAACTATACTCTTAAAATAGCAATTTCTCCATGAGGAGAACATCATACTTAAGGTCAAAGGCAAGAGACAAGCCAGGAAAAAGTACTTGGAACTCCTATCACAAAAGGCTATCTCCATCAGATATGAAAGGGTACCCAAGAGGAAAAAATGGACCAAAGGAAGGCATAGATAATTCACTAGAAAGGAAATAAAAGGATCTTCCAAACATGAAAAAATGCTCAACTTCATCTTAAGATAAGGGAGTCAAACTACCCAGACTTGGCAATATTCCTCTGTTAGATCAGCCCAACACACGGAGGACAGGTGGGCACAATCAACCTTTACCTTTGATTCAGCCATCTACCCCAGAGACACGCTAGCACTCGGAGATAAACAACGGGACACGGGAGAGCCCATTTATTTCCACGTTGTGTTCAAGAGCAAAAAAATCAAAAAGACATCTACTGGAGAACTGGTTAATTATGGAATTCATTTTTAGAAATAAAAGGGAAATGGGGCACCTGGGTGGCTCAGTTGGTTAAGCGACTGCCTTCGGCTCAGGTCATGATCCCAGAGACCCCGGATCGAGTCCCGCATCAGGCTCCCTGCTCGGCGGGAAGCCTGCTTCTCCCTCTCTCACTCCCCCTGCTTGTGTTCCCTCTCTGGCTGTGTTTCTCTCTGTCAAATAAATAAAATCTTAAAAAAAAAAAAAAAGGAAATAAAAGGGAATCAATGCACCCCTTTAGAAGAATTAAAGTCTCTCGCTAGGATTTGTAAAGTCGCACAAAATAGAGGTAAGTGGGGGAGGGGGAAGCCACACAGAAGATTAATGACAATAGGCTGCCTTGGGTGTCAAGAGGAGCGGGACAGATCCGTGCCCCATAGAAACACTCCCTGTGTAAAACAGCGCTGCTGTTTTATAGTTTTTGCTTTTTTAGGTGAGTTGATTACCTAATTCAAAAATTACTTCAGAGTTCTTCCATTTTTGTTTTGTTTTGTTTTTTGGTCATCAGTATACATTCATAACATAAGAAAAAGGCTTTGAGAAAGAAAAAAAAAACTTTGAAATTAGTGTAAGTGCCTTTAAATTCTGGTTCTACCCTTCAGTAGCCCTGTGACTTGGGGCATTTTATTCAACCCTGGACTCTGGACCTCTAAAACGCATATGATAATACTTCCTGGGTTGTTTCGGCAATGAGCTGGGATAATGACCTTAAAGGGCTGGGCCTAGAGCAAATCCTCAATAGATAACACAATGGGGGGGGGGGGGTTGCTCTGGAGACTAGGACCAGAAAGAGCTGAAGCTACCAGGGCCCCAGCGGGAACTCTATGAATAGTCACGCCCCTCCCCCCTCAGCATCCAGCTCCTTCCTACAAGGCCCACTTCTAGGGCTCCATTGCTGGCAAGGGTTTCCCCAGGCTCGACTGAGTTCCAGAATCTTCCTTCTTGACACTGTGTCATCATAAAGACAAGAAAAGCTAGAAGCTGGAAATAGGAATCAATTACTCGCAGAGGCCGTTCACCCTTCTTACAGGGAGCTACTCTGGTCATTGTCACTTGTCAATGGCCAGATCGGGTCCTGAGCTGCTGGGAGAGGAACAGAATTACAGTCGCAGCTGAGGAGTCTCAGAGACCGAATCTTGATGTCCACTGAGAGGTCTTGCTTAGAAACTTTGCTTTCTAACCTACTAAAATTTAGAAGATAGGCAAAATTACTCAACCGATGCTTTTCAGCAACTGCTTCCCTCCCCAACCCCACCTCAGCGTTAACATTAGAGTTGAACAATCTTTGATTCAATCTTCATTTAATATTTATTAAGTACCTGCTAAGTGGAGAGCACGATGTGGGTCTCAGCACATGGTATGAAGTGAATAGAAGTTATGGCTTTACTGTGAAAACCGACCTAATACCGATAAAACCAATTCTTTGGAGCAGAAAAATGAAGTGTGCTTTACTGCAGTCGTATTGAAGGTTTTACTATGAATAGATTTTTATCAGTTACTAATATAAAAGAGGCAGGATAGGTCAACCTACTTGGAGAGAAAGCTTCCAAGTTTCTCAGACACGAGTTACAGGTATATAATGCACGTTGATTTTTAATCATCCTTTTGTGTGCATAACAATGATATTTAAATAACTATTTTCTTAAACACAAGAACAGATGACTGTGACTGCCCCTCCCCTCCACCCAGACGGGCTGAGAGGTGGCCGACTCATAGCCTAGTGAAGTCCCCTTTGTGCTGCGCCACCCGCGGGCCCAGCATCCTGGCCTTGGACTCGAGCTTGATGTCACCCGCGCACGGAAAGGGAACGTGTCGGCCAGGCCCCAGACTGCAGGGAAGCCAGACTTCTAGTCCTCGGGGCTGGTCTTGGCATGGCTCACTGCCTTCCCGGTGTACCTGGAGAGCAGGACCACACCATCTTGCATGGGGTGCTTGTAGCTACCGAGCCCGATGTTCTGGCCAATGTATTTTTCTAGCATCTTCCGCAGCCTGAGCACCATAAGACCCAGGTGGGTCAGATGTGCCATCAATGGGCACATCATCCATCAGCAAGCTCTTTCCTCCTGGGGTTTTCAGGGACAGAAGGAGAAGGGGTTCTTGAGACAGCAAACCGGCTGCATGCTGGTCATAGGAAGTACAATGTCCCAAAAGTATTCCTCCGCCTCCCCTTGGCCATCAAAGGGACCTAGTGCAGCCCCCCGGCAGTCAGCTCCTCGAGCTCCTCCAGGCCCCTGCAGACCGCACAGTGAAGGGCTCAGGCACTGGGCCAGATTAGCCAGCAGCGTCCCCAGCTTGCCCTCCAGCTCCTGGCGGCCATGTCCCCAGTAGTCAGTCATGATGAAGGCAGCATGGACCCCAGTCAGGGCCAGCACAGCCAGCCAGCCTCGTCACCCCGGCCCCCCCACACCACTCTGCGGCCTGCAGCCTTAGCTCCTTTGCTGCCTTGGCCCAGAGTCCCACATCGTCATGGCAACCCTCAACATCCCATTTGCCAGGAGCACCCGGGCCACTGAGCCTCCCTGAGCCACTGTGGCTTCAAACAGCACCACCAGTTTCTTGTCCGCCTTGCAAATTAAAGGGGGAGGGCAGTCTTCGAGGCCTGGGGGCCATGGGATACATGGGGTCAGCGATGGGGACCCGGGGCGACCCCGTCCATGCAGCACACGGAGCTGATGAGCAGCCGGCCGGGGGACGCCAGGCTCTATGACACTCAGCCCACTCCACGCTCTTAGGTGTGACACCCCATCCCCCGTCTGACCCCCGGAAATTGGCCCCCACCCCACTCGCCCATTGCCCTGCTGGTGGAACCTCCCTGCCCAGGTAGGAAAACCGATTTCTAATCATTCTCATCTGTTCAAAAGGTAGTTCTTCCAAGAGTGTTGACCATGCAATACTTTGGAGGCAGAGTTTAATTAACATTTTAGGCTATAAATCTCTCCCGAATAACAGTTTATAATTCATGTCTCATCTGGTGCTTGCAGGGAAAGAGCAGCCAGGAGTGAGGAATGGTGATGGGCTCAGTCTGTCACTCCCACACCAGCGTGACAGGACCCTCCGTGTCCCTGCTTTAGACAGTGCCGTGGAGGGGTAGGCATACCGGCGGCCACATCCCAGACCTGCTTGCTGCAGGGCACTTGTCCTTTGTCCCCTTCACCCCAGTGCCTACTTCCACTTGCCTTTCATGGGCCCGATTAGTGAGAACAAAGGTCAAGGCCAGGAAGGCTCATGCCTGCCACGCAGAGCATCGGGGAGGGCCTGCTTTGTGCAGTCAATGGAAACACAGCCGGGATTCCAGAGGTCACGCCCTTAGAAAGACAGGTTGGCAACTGAGCAGAGACGATCTATATGTTAGGCCTTGGAAAGGGGTCCCTCAGCAAAAGGGGTCCTTCTGGAATTTGGAACCCCCAGCATTTATACGATTGCATGGCGTTCTGTGCTCCAGCCTCAGGGCACGGTCTCGGCCGTACCCCCTCGGCCCCCCCACTGCGGCTGCTTCCCCAGCTACCCTTCGGCAACCGCCTGTCCTTCCCGCAGCCCCATAGTTCTTCGGGTAGGGTTGTAGCAATCGAATTCTAGTCACAGACTTCGGTGTCATTTCCAGACTGATTTTTCACGTAGACGCTCATCTTAGAAACCCCAGGGCTATCTGGAAGAATGTCCAGGACCGTCTCATACAAGGTCTTTGCAACGTCATCGAACAGCAGGAACCATTAACCACGCACGTTCTACCAGCAGCGCGATCCTCCCGCTTTCTCACTCCACAGCTCAGTCTGAGGCTCTGCTCCCCAGAACCACTTCTGAAACCAACCATTTGAGCTTGTGTGCCTTAGAAAACAGTCTGAGCCAAAGAGAGCCTATAGATCTTTCCTGGGAGCCCAGAGCAGGGACAATAAAGGAAAGCAGAGCTGAGGCACAGAGGGTAAGAAGCCGTGAAATGGGGTAGATTACCACCTGGACACTGTCCTGCATTCGCAATGAAGAGATTCAGCCCATCACTCGGCAGGGTGTCTGCTTCGCCACGCGGGACACCTCCCTCCAGGCTATCCTTCTTAATACTCGGTTGGAAGGAGAGAGAGAACTGATCCACAGACTGCTTACCAGCCCTCAGTAAAACACTGCCCCCCAGATGGACGGGAGCAGTCCTTGCCTCCGCAGCTGGGCCTGGGCAGCTTTGCAGCACTGGCCTCAGTGCCTAGACGAGGCCGCAGGGGCCAAAGTTGGCTGTCCTCAAGCAGTGAGGCCTAAGGGAACTAGCCCCTGAAGTGGCTTAGTTGGACTGGGAGACGGAGGGCGAGAAGAATCCGAGCAGGGTCCCAAGATGGGTCCCATGAAGGGGCTGGGTGTTTTCTTTGGTTCTGACACGTGCTAGGCACTGAACAGGATCTTGGGATTAAAGTCTTTACTGCCATCAAGATACAGTCTACTGAAGATAAAAATAAATACCCCATACAGTATTTAGTGCTATCACATGGGTTAAAACAACCAAAAAACCATACGTCTAAAAAGCAAGAAATCCAACCACATACGGGATTTTGGTGAATCGTGTTCCCAGAAGGAACCATCATTAACTGCATTCCGTGTTGTAAAATCAAAGTCTCCAGTTAGAAAGGAACCTCAAGGGCTCATCTGGTGAGCCTTTTCCTTCAATTGACCAAGCTTTATAGGATCCTGAGACCCGAGAGGTCAAGCACCGTGCAATCCCCACCCACCCGGCCACCTACTCTGGTGTAACTCACCATTTGCACGTTCCAGATCAAAGATCTCAGAGGTCTCGGAGCCTTGTTACTCCAATTCCCTCCCCAGAACGCCCTTCTGTGTCAGCTGGGACGGATTACCTTATGCTGCTGTACCAACTAGCGAAGTTTCATGGCTTTCAAAAAAGATTTATTTCTCCTCATTGTAGTCATTCAAGAAACTTGACAGATGGAAGTTTTATCTTAATGTATTTTTCCTAGTTTATTTAGCTGTAAAGGGGGGAAAATGATAAGCCACATCCTGGCATGTAAACTTTCTAGCCAGAAGGGACCCTCATCTGTCTGTTTCACCTTTCATCGACTCGAGCTCAATGTCTGGCGACACTTAGAGTTAAGAGGATGGGGCAGACTACTCTACTGCGTGCCCAAGAGAGAAAAAGCAGCAACAGCCAATGAGTAACATTCAAAACTCACCTTTTTAAAAGCTTCTTCACCTACTGAATTCCTGCTCAAGCTACTAGATTCAGGTCAGGTTTTATCCATTCAGGGAAACTTGTGCACTCCATTACCTTGACCTCCAGGCTGATTAAGGAGACCTCACAGGTGCCCCCAACACTCCCCTCAACCACTGTACCAACAACACGGCATAAACGCGCTCTCTGCTTGCCTGTCTCCCACGTAGCACAGAGTGTCCCCTACGACGGCAACCATTCCTCCTTTACCCCGTGTGCTCCGAACCCAGCCCAGCGCCTACCGCTGAATAGACACTCAATTCACGTCTGGCCAGCTGATCAAAACAGACACGACAGGACAGCACATAAAACTTCCTTCTTAGAAGAACCCACTGGGCGGGAATAAGTGAAGCATTGCACGATGTTATAAGCATGTTTCAATGTCAGTCTCTCCTCTCCTGCTGTTTGTCAAATTTAAAGGGACACATCAGGTGATAAAAAGAACTCCCCTTGGGCAGAACCGAAGTAGAAAGGTTCTAGGAAAGTTTTGCCTTCCACTGTTTTGCTAGCCAAGGAAAGCCTGCACAAACGCTCATGTTTCCAGGTTTCGTCCTCCAAGCAGAGTTCAGCGAGGAGGTAGGGCCTGGATGTGGAAAGGAGCTCATTTCCCTCGTTTTTGGCGCAAACACAAATCAGGTCATAAGCAAAAGTCATTTGGAAATCTCAGTTCCCTGTGGGCTCGACCAGTCTTCGCTGCCAAGTGGGTGAGCCCCACGAGCGCCAGTCCTGCCTCCTCTGTGCAGTTAAGGAAGAAGGAGAAATCATACTTACAGATTTCCAGGAGCTGGGACTCCAGTGACTGTGGTCAAACGCTGACGCCAAAGCCACGGAGAGATGACCAAAGCGAAGGTCAGCTTCACGGCCAGCCCTGGGAGCCCTAGAGCAGAGCTGGCACTGCCTAGGTTCTACAAGGAGTCTCGCCGGGGTCTCCTGGCCCCGCCCCCCGCAGACCCAGGGGCACCTCCGAGGTCTTTTTATGCAAGATGTGATTCACGGGCCAGAGGCACTGGTATCACCTGAGGCCTCATTAGGAGTTCGGAATCTCCGCCCCTACCCCACACCTGAGCTTGCATTTTCAGCAAGATTCCCAGGTGACTCTCCTGTAACTTAAAATCTGAGCAGCAGTGAGCAGGGCTCTGAACACACTTTCTGGAGGAGTCTAGAAAGTGAGGACAACTGTGCCCATCCCTGTCCCCACCTGTCACTGGGGGAGAGATAAACACTCCTTAACCCGTGAACATAGCATTAAGTCGATTCATTATTGAGGAGGCAAGACGGGATTGATTGACAGGGAAGGGAGACCCTGGTGTGTCCAAGGGTCCCCTTCCTCTTTGCAATTACGGGTTCTGGTCAGCCAGGTGGAAAACCAGACAGGCAGCTTACATGGGGTGACCCAAGAGACCCAGAGATACTGCAAACCGTGCTTGAAGGCCCCATGGATGTCTAGCCTCCTGCATTACGAGTTGCAGGGGGCACTCATTTCCAGCATTTCCAGTCGGGAGAGGAGCCCAGGATTCTTGAGCTGGTGAAAGACCGTGTCACGATTCTCCCTTTACAAGGCAGAGACTCTTTGGCCCTGGTTTATCCAACCCCAACTGTTATTTTCGGCTCTGTGCTCTTTGTCTGATTTTCAACTCTCTCCTTCCTGCCCACCCTCCCTCTCTACCACCCTTCACCGCACTTTGTTTTCCTATGACTTGACCATTCTAGGATAGGATCGCATCTCATCTGTCATTTTACTCTTTGTAGGCTTGCTTTGTTAGTCAATGTCATTCCATTTACCATGACATGAAGGCATTTCTGTCATGGCTTCTGCTCTCTTGACATTATTGTGTTGTGTTACACCAGTGGTGGGTATGTAGAGGGTTCTTTTACCAAACGACCAACACGGATGCACTGCATATGCACTCGACAGAGACTTACACGCTAGGCCAGGCATGGGTATCTCCATTCTGTCCTATAGCATCAGTCCCCCCCCCCATTGCCAATAGCAACTGACCTTCAGCCTACAACAGGTTCAGTTTCCCTCCCTCTCCAAACAATAATCTCCTTAATACTCTTTTCCCTTAAGCACACTACCTCATCTCCATTCTTCCTTAAAAAAAAAAAAAAAAAAAAAAAAAAAAAACTGATTTGAGAGAGAGAGAGTAGGGAGGGTGGGGGCAGAGGGAGTAACTCTCAGCAGACTATGCCTACCGGGTTCCCTGGACTCGATCTCACAACCCCTGAGATGGTGACCTGAGCCCAAACCAAGAGTCTGACACTCAACCAACTGAGCCACCCAGACACCCCTCCATTCTTCCTTTTCAGAGGTGCCCTTGTCTATCTTCTATTCTCTGCCTCCATTTCTCCCATTCTATTATGCTAGCAGCTAACTGAATTCTCTGCGACATAAACTGCCATCCCTGGCTGGGAATCTAGGGATGCTGGATTACCGGAATTCCAAATTAATTCCAGAGAGAAATAGAGAACAGGCACGGCCTTTACCTTTAGTAAGAGAGACTTACCTTATTTTAAGTCACTGCTCACCTGCTTAACTCGCCCACCCACCCACCTGGCGCTTCCTGGTGATTTCTAACTATAATGGTTTTTTGGGTTCCTTCCCTGCGTCCCTATCCGTTTTCAAACCTAGATGGCTTTTTCCTATTAGTACCTGATGAGGTCTGCTTACCACTTAAGACCCAGCTCAGGTCACCTTCCTCGGTGGGACCTAAAGCCTTGCCTCCCGTCTGCGTTCTCATGTCCTAGCTACACACCGGTTGCATTCATTGCCATGTGAATATTTACATTTCTGCAGTGTGAGCTTCTTGGATGCTTAGATCTTTATTCTATTTGTCTATATTCCAGCTTCTAATAGGATACCTAACATATACATGTACATACCTGTTCATTAAATGACATTTCAAATGGACTCCAGTTTCTTTTCTGTGTATTTCATGCTGTGGTTTTAGATTCACAAGAGGCCCACAATTCAGTCTGGAGAGTCCCCGTACAGAGACACGGCTACCAGGAGGTACACCAGGACGCCAGGCAGGTGGCAGTTCTGGATGGGCTCCAGCCTCCCAAGAGAAAGTAGGTCGTGGTCTCCGGCCATACCATCCCAAACACGCCCTCCTCTAATCTTGGAAGCTAATCGGGGTTGGGCCTGGTTAGTACTTGGACGGAAGGAAGCGGGTCAGGGAGAATCACCAGGCCTCTTAGCTGTGACTTTCCGCTCCGCATCTGCTTTTGATTTGATCTGCTGAGAAAGCAACGTCCCCAGGTTCCTCAGCTGCCAGAGATTATCCTGGATGATATGAGTCTCTGGAAGCAGGAAATGCTGGACCTGTCCCCCACTGGCCTGATAGCCCCTGAAAATCAGGCCAGGCTGGAGCAGGCAAACTTTCAGGCTCAGCACTAGGGAAATTTGAATGAAATGAAAGGATCCTGGAGAACCGAGGATGGTTTTCTCTGAAAACTTTATGTTTGCCTTAGGAGGCAGAGGAATACTTGCAGACCCTGTTGGGAGCCCCTTACAAAACTCTACTTTGGGCACCTGGGTGGCTCAGTTGGTTGGGCAAATGCCTTCCATTCAGGTCATGATCCTGGAGACCCAGGATCGAGCCCCACATCGGGCTCCCTGCTTGGCAGGGGGCGTGGGGAGGGGTCTGCCTCTCCCTCTGACCTCTCCCCTCTCATGTTTTCTTTCTCTCATTCTGCCTCTCTCTCTCTCTCTCTCTCTCTCTCTCTCTCTCTCTCTCAAATGAATAAAATCTTAACAAAACAAAACGCTACTTGAGTCTTCTCCCTCTCTGAGCATAGCTGAGTCAGCGGGCCTCCTAACTTCATCTGTAGAGTTACATGACCGCGTTGAGTAGGGCTGTCCGGAGGGCTGCTGGGAGCAGAACTGAGAATCCTCGGGGCACAGAGCCGACTTGAGCTCCGCTGGCCCGGGCCACTTCTCAGCTGGTACAGAGGCTCCAGGTGGGCCAGTGGAAGAAGCGTCCTGTGTGTTTAACCTGCAGTGCGACTTCAGGACACTCCACAGATGCCCCAAGGCCGGGGCGGGCCGTGGTGAACATTTGGCCCCTACCTCGGTCCCCAGCGGGTGTGTTGGAGTTTTCAAAATTTGTGATGCCCCAATCAAATCTGTCTTTGAGGCTAGACATCACGGAAACGTTCCTGCTTTCAGAAGAAGATGCACTCTCTTCCCGCACCTCATGCTGAACCTACGGCATCAGGAAATGACTGTGAAATGAACGAGAATTTTGCTAGACATGAGTCGTGTGTTGTGACATTATGTCATCTATGTAAATACTGCACTGTGTGTTTCTGAAGTGTTGAAATACTTGTATGTTTCCTGGAGCAACATATACATATAAATTCTGAAATCTGATCTCTTTACAACTTGAGAGATACCGAGAGTTATTTTCTGCATTAAAGTCTCAGATCCAACAAAACTACACTCACTTAGAAAGTGTTCATCTATGCCTCCGTAATTCTAAGGAGAATGAAGACATGAATTAGGCAACTTCAAGCCTCGACTGCAAGGAACATAGCTTACTCTAGTTCAAAGGCTTTCTGCGGAAGTGCAAAATAAACAAGACCGAACTGAAACTGATGCCAGTGGGTCTGCATCACATACTCGGCCCACACGTCATGGCAGTGCTGTCCTTGAGACAAGTCTATGGCTCGCAGTCCATAAAAAGATTGTGATTTCTGCAGAAGAAAAAGCTTTTCTTTCTTTTTTTTATTTAAAGATTTCATTTATTTATTTGACAGAGAGAGAGAGATCACAAATAGGCAGAGAGGCAGGCAGAGAAAGAGGGGGAAGCAGGCTCCCTGCTGAGCAGAGAACCCGATGCGGGCCTCCATCCCAGGACCCTGAGATCATGACGTGAGCCGAAGACAGAGGCTTAACCCTCTAAACCACCCAGGTGCCCAAGAAAAAAATTTTCAAAAACACCTGCTGAGAGCTGTCAATGAGAGATGACATTATGTGAACATGTTAAGTCAGAGGCAACTCTTTGGACCCAGTTATAACTAACTTTACCTTTAGCCCCCTTCAGTATAAGAGTACCTATAGCTGGAAAGATCTGTCCCAAAATAGACTCTCTTTAGGACGCTGTGTACTTTTAATGTAAGCTTAACTTTTGAGCGATACTTAATTTGTAACTTTTCACGGTTAAGTTTTTCTTTTTATACAGCATTTTTGAGCATTACTCTATTAATTGTATTGCTAACAAGTGATTTTGGAATATCAATGCATTTTTAATATGCCTGCTTTTAAAATTCATTTTTACTTGTTTAGAGTACATTTAATTGTTGTTACATACTAAGTATTTGATTTTACTTTTTATTTCATGAACTGTGAATACATTAAAAACATAAAAATGCCAGGATCAACACCAGTATTTCAGTGTCATGCAAAATAAATATCACATTACCGATACTGGCATTTCATTTTGCTATGGTAATCACCAAATAAAACAAACCCACAATTACTCACTCACACACACACACACACACACACACACACACACACACCCCTGTCCACATAAACAAACAGTCATAGAGGAACCATTCAGAGCTTAGGATTTCGATATCTTTCCCCCTTATATTTCGGTTTTAACCATTTGATTAAATGGAATGCTGAAAAAAAGTTCTTACAGTTTATCAAAAATCGGGCTCTCTCTCCAATCTGGGTAAAAGTATGGTTTCTCTTGTGTCACAATGACATAGAAATTCCCAGGTACTGGGAGATACAAATTAGTCGAAAAAGCTCCACGGTTTGCCTTGTAATAAATGCAGGGCACACAGCCTTGGGATGTGACCGGTTTCCTCCGGAGGCTTCAGTGTCTTTGAGCAGGATCAGCAACCTCTGTGCCTGGATGGGTGCTGACCTAGGAGAGGGTTTCCCCTCCCACAGCCAGCTCTGCAGCAAGACCTAGCCCCATTCCTTCTCCTGTTCTCCTGGCGGACCCTGGGGGGAGGGGGGTAGCTGTGAATATCTAATGAGAAACCTCTCAATACATTCAGATTAGATTTCTCTTTGTTCTTCAACAATAGCATCAAAGGCAGAAAGTATAGTTTCTAAACAAAGAGAGACTTTCTATAGGGCATTTGCGGGTATTAAAAATTTCCTCCTCTGGTTTCAGTTCTCAGCCTGTCCTGGGGAGACAGAACTTGCTGGAAAGTCCCTTAGTAAGTGATCCAAGTAAGTGATCCAGCCAGGTTCAAGTCCCAGTGCAGCTGCCCCAGAGCTCCTGCTCCATCAGTAGTCCCTGGACTGCAGCACCCTCTACAGAGCTGGGCCCCAGCCCCAGACACGGGTTGGGAGACCACACGTTTGTGTTTCTAATAAGATCGCAAGTGAGGCAGGTGCTGCTGGTCCTCAGACCACACTTAGAGACTCTGTGCCCCACATCAGTGGTCCCCCAACCTGAGGCAGAGCTTGTTAGGAGAGCCCCCAAACCCCAAACACTCCCAGGTGATCCTGACATAGATGGCCCACAGGTAACATTCAGAGGAAATTATACCTTGCTAGTGTTATACTGGAAAGTTACATCGTAATTTCAAACAGCATGGGCAAAATAGAGCGCTAAGTACAAGTTCAAAAATAATTAGAAGTGAAAGGCAAAGAACAAATCATTCTGAGGGCAGAAACCAAAGACGACTTCCGTGCAGAGGAGATATGTGAACTATAGCTAGCTGCATCATTTGCAGCGTCCAATGCATGTGAAAATCTGGGGTCCTTTTTACCAAAATGAGGAAAAGCATAGAACTAATGCTACTAAAACACAAAGCTTTTCCCTTTCTTTTTCAGTCTCTTGATTTGTCATGGTGTTTTTTTATTTGCTATTTAATGACATTCTAAGTGAAGGCAAATTTCAAGATTAAATTATGTGCATGAATTTTACCACTCATCTTTATATTGTGCAATGGCCAGTTTTAAATGCAAGTTTAAGGGCATTTAATTAACATGCAGAATGACTAACATTACAGAATTCATATTTTGGAGCTCATACAGGTGTCTGCTTCCCATTCTTACCAGGACAGTGGAAATACAGCACAGAACTAACTGAACTCTCTTAATTTCACTTCTTTTTTTGTAAAGATTTATTTATTTGGAGAGAGAGTGAGCAGGGGGAGAGGCTCGGAGAGAGGGAAAGAATCCCAACAACACTTCCCATTGAGCAATGTGGAGCCCAATGTGGGGCTGGATTTCAGGATCCTGAAATCAGGACCTGAGCCAAAATCAGGAGTCAGAAGCTCAGTGGACCTAGCCCTCCAGGCACCCCTATTTCACTTCCTCATAGGTACTCATCCTACCTTCAGCTTTTCAATGAGGAAGGAAGGAGTGACTAAAGGAAAAGGAACTGTGGGTTCCTCTATCTTTCCTGTTTCAGCTCAATACTGGAGGGCGCCCTGGCACGGTGGCCCGAGGGAAGTGACAGGTAAGCAAAGGCAGGATTCCTTCATTGTTCCTGTTTTTTAGGACACCACTGCTCTCTTTGTGTTGAAATAAGTTCAGGTGAGAGTAGAGCCATGCGGCTTCTCCAGGCTATCAGTGCCCTCCCTTTGTCCTAGAGATATGATCCTGGCCTTGTACTCACCTTGGACCATCTTACATCCTGGGCCCTCCCGAGTTCTGTGCTCATGAAATGTCTTCAACACCACGAGCTGGTAGGGCAGCAGGGGAGGGAGGCACACCTATTGCTTGCCTCATGCAGGTAGTGCCCTCCTCTGTCAGGCTTCCTGTACGAAACAGGGAGCTCAGAGATAGAAGCCTAACAGCAAAGCACCCAAAACCAAGCTCCAGGCCCTTCTGAGCAGGGAGCACTGAGTAGACCACGAAGCAGTTCTAACTTGCATATTTGAATGACCCATTGTAAAATGGGAGGTTATAAGGGAATTCCAGGTTGAGACAATCGGGTGTGATGGATAGAGGAAGGCACACACCGGAAACCAGGAAAATGTGGGGTAAATGGTCCTCTGTCTCAAGAGAAGCTTCCTTCCCGTTGGACTTCTGTTACTGTAGAAGGACAGAGTCTTAGCTGGCTGGGTATAGTTTATTCTCTTGAGAAAGGTGGTTCCCAATGATAAAGCAAGGCAGTTTTTTGATTTTTTTTTCTTTCTACTATTAAAAAAAAGCTTAAATTCATCTGCAAGAATAAAAATAAATATGAGATTTTTATTATATTATTTTATTTTTTTCTCAAAAGCAAGAAACCTTCTCATGGAAGTTATATATGTTATTGATCAGTGTAATAAAAGTATCAGAAGATAATTTTCAGCTTTCGATTGCCTAGAGGATATTTTAGTTTCTCTAATGAAATCATAAAGAAATATTTCCACTTGTTTGTTAGTTTTTTATATGAAACTGTGTTTATTAAATCATGTTGTTATTACTTTCTCTCTCCCCTTCGTTATTACTGTGAAATACTGAGGCACAATGCCCAGGATGTTGGGAATTATTTAGTAACAAAGCTAATATTTTACAAAAGAATAATATATCTTGGTTTTTCAAATTACTATCATATGAACTAAAATAGACCTCATCTCTACTTGTGTTACTAAACTACTAGAAGATTTTTATAAAAGCACCATTATCTGACTTAATGTAAAATACATTCACTTTTTGTCTTGAGAGTAAACATTGTATATTGCAGATTAAAATAATATTGTAAGAGTTCAGTATTTAATTTTTTTTTAAAGATTTTATTTATTTGACAGACAGAAACACAGCCAGAGAGGGAACACAAGCAGGAGGAGTGAGAGAGGGAGAAGCAGGCTTCCCTCGGAGCAGGGAGCCCGATGGGGGACTCGATCCTCGGTCTCCGGGATCATGACCTGAGCCGAAGGCAGTCGCTTAACCAACGGAGCCACCCAGGCGCCCTCAGTATTTAATTTTTCAATATAAATTTAAAATGTTGAGGGGTGCCTGGGTGGCTCAGTTGGTTGGGTGGCTGCCTTCGGCTCAGGTCATGATCCCAGAGTCCCAGGATCGAGCCCCGTATTGGGCTCCCTGCTCGGTGGGAAGCCTGCTTCTCCCTCTCTCACTCCCCCTGCTTGTGTTCCCTCTCTTGCTGTGTTTCTCTCTGTCAAATAAATAAAAATCTTTAAAAACAAAAAAATGTTGCATCAACTCCTTTTTATTTGTCTTTTAATGTACACAGTTCACATGTTGAGATTCAAAATTAAAATCTATATTTGACATGAAAATATATTTTGTAAACTTAAGGCTTTTCACATTAAATTGAAATTATATAAATAGGGCGCCTGGGTGGCTTAATTGGTTGAGTGACAGTCTTCAGCTCAGGTCATGATCCTGGAGTTCCGGGATCGAGCCCCATATCAGGCTCCCTGCTCTGCGGGAAGCCTGCTTCTCCCTCTCTCATTCCCTCTGCTTGCTTTCCCTCTCTAGCTGTGTTTCTCTGTCAAATAAATAAATAAAATCTTTTTTAAAATTAGATAAATAGGGAGCGCCTGGGTGGCTCAGTTGGTTGGGCGACTGCCTTCGGCTCAGGTCATGATCCTGGAGACCTGGGATTGAGTCCCACATCGGGTTCCCTGCTGGGCGGGAGGCCTGCTTCTCCCTCTCTCGCTCCCCCTGCTTGTGTTCCCTCTTTGGCTGTGTTTCTCTCTGTCAAATAAATAAAATCTTTAAAAAATAAATAAAATAAAATAAAATAAAATAAAATAAAATAAAATAAAATAAAATAAAATAAAATAAAATAAAATTAGATAAATAATATATTAATAATTTCTATTGTAAAAAAATTAGTACCTTCTATTGTGTGTCTATGTGTATGTGTGTGTGAAAAAGTATTTTACAGTACTTTCTATTGTAAAAAATATAAATAATATATTAGTACTTTCTAGTACAAAAAAATGATTGTAAAAAATACTACTTTCTGTTCTAACCAGTAGATAAATAGCAATCATCCTTGACACCCTCCAGAAGTAACAATTATTATCAGCATGATAAGTATAATTGAAATTATTTTCTTTGTCTTTATAGCATAATGAATATATGAAAATTTGTTTTTTAAATATGAGTGAGGTCATTTGCTTATTGTTCTGAAGCTTGCTTTAATTTAATTTTAATTTTTAATTTTTTTAAAGATTTTATTTATTTGACAGAGAGAAACACAGCCAGAGAGGGAACATAAGCAGGGGGAGTGAGAGAGGGAGAAGCAGGCTTCCTGCAGAGCAGGGAACCTGATGTGGGGTTGGGACTCTGGGATCATGGCCTGAGGCAAAGGCAGTTGCTTAACCCAATGAGCCACCCAGGCGCCCCTTAATTTTTATCTTTTTAAAGATTTTTTTATTTGAGGCCTGCTTCTCCCTCTCTCACTTCCCCTGCTTGTATTCCCTCTCTGGCTGTTTTTCTCTATGTCAAATACATAAAATCTTAAAAAAAAATCATAACTTCTAAGTGATGAAGACACCATAAACTAAGTTAAAAAGACAAGCAACAAACAGGGGTATTGACAAACATGAATGACAAACAAAAGCTATATATCCAGCATCCATGAAGAGCTCCTCTGATTTGAAAAAGACGAGTACCCCAGTATACGGGCTTGAGATATGAACAAGCAATTTACAGGAAAGAGGCAAAAATCCAATAAACATATGAAAAGATATTCAGCATTACTGGTATTTAGAGAAATGCAAATTAATACTATAATGAGCTGTCTTTTCCAATTCCCATCACATTTGCCGAAATTTAAAAGCCTGACAATATATAGCAGTGATGAGGGTTGAGAGAACTAGCCGTCTTGCATCCTATCAGTGGCTGGATAAAAGCTGGCAAATTTGTTGGGTTTTTAAATGTATGTAGACCCTGACCCCACAATTCTACTTTAGGGTTGCGTTTGCAGAAATACACACCTGTAGGTGCAAATGTTTTTCTAACAGATACCAATTGCACCATAGTTTATATAGAGCAACACAACTGGGAAAGCTCATGTCAGTAAAGGAGAGTCTATGTAAATTTTGAGTCACCCATTAAGTGGAATATTATTCTGCCAGTAAAAAGAATGAGATGGACATGGAAGGACTTCACAAGCACACTGATGGTTAAGAAAGACACTATTGCACCCATCCACAAATGACACATAGCACATGTATAGATAATGGTGTATAAATGGTATAAATGCACAGAACAAAATTAGAAGAATGTACTTAACACTATTAGAATGAATATCATGGCTTTGCAATATTTGATGAATTTCAACTTACAAATGGCAAAGTGATAAAGCTTAAGCTAACATTAATCATGGTTATATCTGAGGAATGGAGTAGGCCATGCAAGATATTTAAAAGAGGAAACGCTAGTATTATTTAAATCTTTACAGCAAGTATGGATTTGTATACCATGAAGAATCATTTTTAATTTTTTACAACAAAAGGTTTAGCATATTCATTAAGATTAATAAGGGTGTGCTTTGTGGTGTGTGTCTGTAGGATTAATAAGTGTGGCCTGGTGTGGTAAGATGTGGGTCTGTATGTGTATGTGTGTGATTCAAGGATAATCCTTTTACCATTCTTTCAAAGTTTACAATGTGTCAGGACTGTCCTAAGAATTTCACCTATATTAATCATGTCACTGAATCTTCACAATAATCTGAGACAGTGTTAGACCTGTTTCCGGGTAAGAGGGATACCCATAAGGTCAAGGCCCCATCCCAGAGAGATGAACATGCCCAAGGTCACAGGACGAGTATACAGTGGAGCTGGGTTTTAAATCTGAGTAGTCTAAGCCCAGAGCAATGATTATGGTGACTGGGTACCCAGGAGTTGAGACCAGGTGCCTCTTCCCTACACTGCAGTTCTAGTCTGAAACAATAGCTTCAATTTGTACATCTCCCAATGGCTATGATGCCATTGAGATGATACATCATTCTAGGCTTGCCACCAATCAAGACCCTTTTTACACTGTTTTCTTCCTTGGATCCCATGTTTTAAAAGGGTCTTCCTCCAACCTGGGTGTAATCAATGATAAATCAATTCCATTTATGTTATTATTTTCCCCTGTTTTCATTAGCATCCTGAAATAGACAACACAGTGGAAATATTTAAGGATGTTTTTAACTTGAAAGGGCTGTTTACAGAAATAGGTTTAAAGAAATGGTGTCCAAGTTAAGGATGACTGCATTCCAGGGGATATGTGGCACTATATGGAGATAATTTTGGTTCTCACAACTAAGGTAGTTGCTACTAGTATCTTGTGGGTAAAGGCTAGGGATGTTGCTAAACATCCTATCTGCAATGCCCAGCGCAGTCCCCTCACAAGAAGGAGTTAACCGGCCCCAAATACCAACAGTGTTGAGGTTGAAAATCCTGGTTTAAGGTAACAGACAAGAGATAGTGAGGTGCCCAGAAACCAGCAGCCAGGAAACCAGGAACAATCCTGGGCCTGAAGGGGAAGACAGGACAGAGATGCAGGAGGCCCTTGAGGTTGGAAAGTATGGAACACAATGCTGCCCAACAGAAGTTTTTGTCAAAAAGGGAAGCAGTCATTTCCAGGACAACGCAAAGAAGGTGACTGGGTGAGAAGGAATGAATGCGTTGTTTTTCTCCTTCCACCCTCTGCTCTTCTGCTGCTACTTGTCATTGGCAAACAGTCCCCTGGGGTTGGCCTCTCAGGGCAAGAGCAGGACACAGAAGGGAGGGGAACAGAACTCACAGAGCAGGAGATGGGAGAAAAGAGAAAAATTAGCATGATTCAATTAATGGTCCTGATTTGCAATAAGGATCCACAAGTTTGACGGAGTGTTTGCATCCCCCCAAAATAAGTATGGCGGAACCTTAACTCCCCATGTGGTGGTATTAGGGGGTGGGACTTTTGGGAGACAACTGGGTTTGGATGAGACCATGAAGGAGGAGATCCAGCGATGGGATTCGTGTCTTGAGAAGAGTGAGAGACCAGCACTTTATCTCTTTCTCTCTCTCTCTCTCTTCCCAACAAGAAGTCACTGGGAGAGCCAGGCAAAGAGCTCTCACTAGGAGAGGAAGGCTGGCACCTTGATCTTGAACTTAGCAGCCTCCAGAACATGAGAAACAAAATTCTATTGTTTAAGTTACCCAATATATGATATTTTCTTATAGTAGCTGGGGTAGACTTACACACTACGGAAGTGGTAACATCAGTCAAACTCTGGCCAGGCTATGAGGCTACTGAAGCAATGAGTCAATAAGCAAACTAACCCTGGGCATAGCTACTGCCCTGCCCTTCATTTGGGATGTTGGGCACGTGTGACCCGTCCTGGAAACATGCAGCTGAAGCACCATCGCTCTCTAATTCTGACTCCAGTACCTGCATCAAGGCCACTGATCCTTTATGTCTCACAAACCCAGTCATCAAGGACCCATCAGAACTTCTGATGTGGACATTAAGTGGGTATAATTCTGATCAAAAGCGAAAGGACCTTGTGCGTCAGAGAGCTACCAATTAGTCATGGCTCCTTTCAGACTCTAGAAATTCCAAAACTAACTCATCATCACCTTGATGAGCAGGCTGGAAGCTTTTGAAGCAAGATGAGCATCTCCTCATATCAGAGGTTCCAGAACTTTCTGTCAAACTGGAAAAACAACCTCAGCTGTTGGGCATAAGACTGTCTTTCTCCAAATGGGGTAGGGTGATTATAATACCAAACCCCTGCTTTATGTTCACTATTGAGAATGGTTTTAACTCATAAGAACTCAAGTTTCCTTACAGTAGGGAATAGATCTCCTCAGAGACTCAGTACCTCAGGGGCTCAAGAGAAAAGGAGAACAAGAAAACTCAGGGGATATAAGAACCTTTCTTTCTTTCTTTTCTTTTTTTTAAGGATTTTATTTATTTATTTGACAGAGAGAAACACAGTGAGAGAGGGAACACAAGCAGGGGGAGTGAGAGAGGGAGAAGCAGGCTTCCCGCCGAGCAGGGAGCCCAATGTGGGGCTCGATCCCGGGTCTCCAGGATCATGACCTGAGCCGAAGGCAGTCGCTTAACCAACTGAGCCACCCAGGCGCCCCTATAAGAACCTTTCTTAAAGGAAGTGAGCATCAATGGCATCCCAGTTGATGTGGAGAATTTGTGGGGGACAGGAAGTGTTTTGGTTGATAGAAGACACGTGATCATTCTTGGAAGAGCTTCTGTATTCGAGATGTTTGGAGCAGCCTATGCCATCACGAGAGGCAAGACAATCTAATGGTTAAGAGCACTGACTGGAAACTTCTCAGGCTTAAAGCCTCGCCCTACCCCTTACTGGAAGTGGGGCTTTCGTGTCTCGGTGTCTCAGTGATCTCATCCGTCTGGGAGTGTCAGTAACCTACCGCCTCATTTCACAATGAAACCCATTAGTATGTGTGAGTGCTTGGGTCGAACTTACTTGGTGTGGGTTTTTTCCATTGCTCACGACAGCCCCCTGTTAGCTAAGCTGGGAGGGGGCAGCCCACTTAGCCAATACCTGCTGGTAGCTGGGGGTCCCTGAGGCCAAGAGAGAATAACGGCCTTCTACTCCCTACAGTCAGAAGTCAAGAAGGCCAGACCTCTGGCTGAATCCCACCTGTTTCTGAATTCGAACGGACGCACCACCTCCTTCTCGTTTCTGCTGCGACAAAGTATGTGTGGGCCCAGATGCCACAGAAAGCAGACACAGCTTCCTTCTACTTTTTTCCCACCCTCTGGCTGAAACAAGCAATTTCATTGCAGAAAATTGTACTGCTGTTGGGGCGCCTGGGTGGCTCAGTTGGTTAAGCGACTGCCTTCGGCTCAGGTCATGATCCCGGAGACCAGGGATCGAGCCCCACATCGGGCTCCCTGCTCGGCGGGAAGCCTGCTTCTCCCTCTCTCACTCCCCCTGCTTGTGGTACCTCTCTAGTTGTATTTCTCTCTGTGAAAGAAAGAAAGGAAGAAAGAGAGAGAGAGAGAGAGAGAGAGAGAGAGAGAGAAAGGAAGAAAGAAAGAAAGAAAGAAAGAAAGAAAGAAAGAAAATCATTTGTATCCATGATCAGAAGCTCCCTGTTAACATTAGTGTGCTGTCCTATGAGCTTTTGTTGCAATAGAGATAAAAACATATGAAAAGAAATTTAATACAGTATCATCTTGTCACACTGGAAACCAACTTAGTTTAAAATGCTTTCTTTAAGAAACACAGTGTATTCTCTGTCAGTCAAGTTAGACTAAGCTACATTATGGGAAGAAAAAGACCCCAGGGGCTTAAATCACTAAGGTTTATTTCTCTCGCGTGACCCCAGCTCTGGGTCATCCTGACTCCAGGACCCAAACTGACAGAACTGCTGTAATCTGGAAGGTCACTCGTTGACATTTTATGGCAGGAGTCAAGGGCTCTGACCTAAGAGGGCATGTGAAGTGCTGGGGAACTTTGGTGACCAACACCAATGACCCCCATGAGTTACCTAAGTGTAGGGACCCTGGATTCATCCCTGCAAGGCTAGCTCGCTGTTTGGATACACGAACACTAAGCTGAACCAACAAAACACGTATTCCAAAGTGAAACAATCCAACAATGCAGATGTTGGTTGGAAAATGGGTGGGACATAAAAGAAAATGTGAGAGAGATTCATATCCATGTAGCCTTCAGTGCATTTTAAGAAAAGAAACAAAGTTGATTGTAAGTATGATTTCTAAAAGATCAAAACAGCTTATTGAATATTATATTTTATGGTGATACACCCCCACCTATGTAACTGATTTATTTACTGCAATTTATAAGGAAACTGGGGCAATTATCCAGATAATTTAAAAGCAGAGGCATCCTATGTCCATTACCTGCACATTTGAGATGAATAGAATTTTTTTTTTTTGCATTTGATTTTTTACGACATGTTTTAAGAGCAGTTTCAGGTTGACAACGAAACTGAGAGGGAGATACAGAGATGCCCGGCAGACCCCTGCCCGCACACACACTCAGCCTCCCCCATTAAGAGCATTCCTACCAGGACTGTGTGTTCTTTACTTGGGACAAACCTGCAGGCTTGCAGCACCATCCCCCACCATCCACAGTGTGCATCACGGTTCAGTCTTGGTGTCGTACGTCTGTGGGTTTGGACAGATGTGTAATGTATTTCCATCATCATCATATCATACAGGTATTGTCACTGTGCTCGGAATCATCTGTATCCTACCTATTCTCTGCCCGTCCCCTCCACCCCGGGGCAGCCACTGATCTTGCTATTATCTCCAACATTTCTGCCCTCTCCACCATGTCATAGAGTTGGAATCCGACAGCCAGATTGGCTTCTTTCACTTAGTAATATGCATGTAAGGACCCTGCACGTCTTCTCATGGCTTGCTAGCTCATTTGTTTCTGGTGCTGAGTCACATGTACCCATTGTCTGGATGGACCACAGGTTACAGATCCATTCACCCACACGTTTGTTGCTTCCACCTTTTGGAGTTTATGTATCAAGCTGCTAGCAACATTCATAGGCAAGTTTTTGTGTGGACCTAAGTTTTCATCTCCTTTGGGTGAATACCAAAGAGCACAGGGCTGGATTGTATGGTGAGAGTATGCTTAGTTCTGTGAGGAAGCGCCCAACCGTCTCCCAGAGTGGCTGTTCCCCCAGTGGTGGAAGAGAGCATCTGATGCTTCACATCTTTGCCAGCATTTGGTGTTGGCAGTGTTCTGGATTTTGACCATTCTACTAGATGTGCAGTGATAGCTTGTTGTTGTCATTTGCATTTCCTTGATGATATATGATTTGCAGCCATGAACAGTTCTTAGAGCCATAAAAACTCGGACAGTTTCCTCAAATGGCTCAAAGTCAGTCTGCGGTGGTACTCACAGCATATGAGTGATATCTTGAGATGGCTTGGGGAAGTTACATGCAATCTAGAGCCTGAATAAATTGGTGACTTATAAAATAACACCCTATTCTTGGGACCAGGTTTCCCACAAAATTAAGAAGATTGGGTAAAACATTCAGATGCCACCAAAGGCCAATTTCCGATTTTAAGTCTACTGCACTTTAAACTAAAATGAAAAAATGTCTGAAGAAGGTTACAAAAATGGCGGTAAATATTGCCATCATTTTAAACATGGGGGGCTCAGTCGGGTAAGCGGCTGACTCCTGATCTCAGCTCAGATCATGATCTCAGGGTCCTGGGAATGAGCCCCACAGTGGACTCCATGTTCAGTGGGAAGTCTGCTTGAAGATTCTCCTCTCCCTCTCCCTCTGGCCCTCCCCGAGCTTGTGCCTTCACATGTGCACTCTCACACACTCTCTCTCTCTAAAATAAATAAACATTTAGAAAAAAATTTTTAATTGACACAATATGTATATATGTGGCACATTTTTAAAAAGTATAGGATTTCTGGAGCTGAGATGCCCTTAAACAGATGAATGGATAAAGAAGATGTGGTCCATATATACAATGGAATATTACCCAGCCATTAGAAAGGATGAACACCCACTGTTTGCGTCGATGTGGATGGAACCGGAGGGGGTGATGCTAAGTGAAATAAGTCAAGCAGAGAAAGACAATTATATGGTTTCACTCATATGTAGAACATAAGCAATAGCACAGAGGACCATAGGGGAAGGGAGTGAAATCAGAAGGGGGAGAAATCAGAGAGGGAGACGAACTATGAGAAACTCTGGACTCCGGGAAACAAACTGAAGGTTATGGGGCGGGGAGGGCGGGGGAAGAAGGGGTGACTGGGGTGGTGGGTATTAAGGAGGGCACATGTGGTGATGAGCACTGGGTGTTATACACAACTAATGAATCATTGAGCCCTACAACAACTAGTGAAGTACTCTATGCTGGCTAACTGAACATAAAACAAACAAACAAACAAGAAATTACAGAATTTCTATGTGTTTTTAATCCCTGGGGCACTGCAGATGGTGTGGGCAGAATGGGACGTGTCCAAGCTCTGGCATGGGTGTCTTCCAAGCCTGCTAGCTCCCTCAGAGGCTTCGTGTCTAGCCTCACCCAGAGCCGGCCAACACCTCGGCCCGACGCCCAGCGCGAACATAAGGACCTTCTCGCACACCTGGCCTGTGAAAGGCCTTGAGTGCAGTTAGCTATTTCAGTGGACATTAGTGATACTAGGATAGACCTGGATTCACTTTCAGATCTCAAAGCCCAACATTCTTCGTCTCCTGTAAGAGACTCTCCACTCTACCCTCTTTCCACCCTGGCCCCATTTGGTGGCTGAAATCAGCTCTGTGGGGAGACCATAAGTGTCAGCTGGGAGAATGCCATTCTCCTCTGGCTTCTGAGGCTGCTAGTCACTCAAGCTCTCTGTCATCAGGAGAGGAAGCAGAGATGATTCAGGGGACGCACTGCCTTTGGAAAGTACATGGATGGGAGGCTGCCTTTCTGACCGTGATGGCAGCTAGGGAAGGGTAGAGGAGGTTGGGGTGTCAGTGAGCTGGCCTCAGGGCCCTTCCACTGCCCCGGGAGATGTTTAAAGCATATCGACCCCATGCTTTCAACCTTCCTTTGTCACCTAGAAGGCCCTTTTCCTTGTGGTTGTTACCATAGCATAATCTTACCCATCTTAACCCACACAGAAACATAACTTACTTCCTAAAGCAAAGAACTGCTTACTCACTTAAAAATCCCTTACCTGGGGGCACCTGGGTGGCTCAGTTGGTTGAACGACTGCCTTTGGCTCAGGTCATGATCCCGGAGACCCGGGATCGAGCCCCACATCGGGCTCCCTGCTCGGCGGGAAGCCTGCTTCTCCCTCTCTCACTCCCCCTGCTTGTGTTCCCTCTCTGGCTGTGTTTCTCTCTGTCAAATAAATAAATAAAATCTTCTTAAAAATAAATTAAAAATCTATTTTCAGATTGGCAGAATGTTAATAATTAAATGTGGGGGATGCGAATGTGGGGACTCAGTCTACTAGACGCTTATTCGAGATGTGTGCAAAATTTCACACAAGACGTTAAAACAACCAATCTAACCTTTCTCTAAACAGCCTCTGTTGTTTCGATCGCTTTTCTAAGACATCAAATGTAACACAGACGACCTCTGACCCATATATACCCCAAGGCAGTTCTAAATCGCCAAATTCACAAGACTCTCAACAGTACAGAATTTTCTTTGACCACCTTCCCTGCCCTTCCTGTGTCACGAACAACACAATAGGTAAATAAAAATAAAATTTTATGTCATCTTCTCAGACCCTCGGTGAGTGTGACCTCACACCGAGAGCAGCACTGAGATGCTGGGAATCTGGAGGAAGTACGTCTCGCATGAAAATCACATTTCCCTGCAGGAAGGACCGAAACTTCTGCCTTTTCAAGATGACACCTTGCTATAAGCCAGGGACTCTGGGGCCGCCCGTAAATGAATCCACAGTAAGTAGAGAACGCTAAGTTCAGGCCTCTAATTCACATGTGCCCTGAATGCGATGTTCTTCAGTTTTTCTACCACATCACCTGATTTATTTCACGTCCCCTTTAGGCTAAAAGAGCGTAAAGTGAATCGTAGTCTATCTGGGCAGTTCCCCTTTCCCTGGGGCCCTGGGTGAGCGGGAGAGAGGCGTCAACGGGATCACTGGGAAAGGAGCTTCATCTCTGGGTTGACGTCTGCTGAGACGCTCCAGGTCCCATGGGAGCAATCACTGGGCCGTCCCTCTTCCCCACAGAAAGGCCTCTGGGCGCAGCTCTCTCAGCTATGGCTAAGCTCCCCTGGGGGGCAATTCGGGGACCCCGTGAGGCTGTGTAAGACGCCAGGCCCCTCAACATACCACACAGGCGGCCACTTTCCTGAGGCCTGGCTTTTGCTCCAGGGTGCTACTTAGGGCAGGGGAGGGAGTGCAAAGTCTCTTTGTTCTCGAGTTTTCCCAACGCCTGGGAGGTTCCCTCACCTCCAGACTACTGACAGGTGGAGCCCAATACATCCCAACCCCTACCAGTCCACGACGTGCACCTGTTCCTGGCTTCCCCTCTCTCTTTCTCCAACCCTCCCCAACACATTCCAGGAACCCTGAGCTACTCTAGAGATAGGATGCCTTTCCCACACTTACCGGGTATTAATTAGTCCAAATCTGTTGTTTATGCCTTAAGTCCCCTCAAGGCTAGGCTTTGGAAACTCAAAGATTCTTTTTCTCTTTTTACAACAATACCAACTCTCCACGGCAAGGAACACCTCAAAGTCTGAACATGAAACAGAATGGTCAAGAGGTAGTGGGGGAAAAGACAATAACGGGGAAATTAAGACCACCGTTAATATTTTATTTTATTTTAAGATTTTATTTTTTTATTTGACAGAGAGAGGGAACACAAGCAGGGGGAGTGAGAGAGGGAGAAGCAGGCTTCCCGCCGAGCAGGGAGCCCGATGTGGGACTCGATCCCGGGTCTCCGGGATCATGACCTGAGCCGAAGGCAGTCACTTAACCAACTGAGCCACCCAGGCGCCCCAACTGTTAATATTTTAAAATATCATTTTGCCTCAGGTGTTCTTTGTCTTTTTATGCAACTCAAAATTCCAGGAGCCTCGGCTCACCCTCCGCTCTTCCTAGGGCGAGTCCTAAAGTAGATCTCACAGTCGTTCCTTCCCCAGTTGTTGACAAACTGCCAGCCGAGAGGCCCCCGAGCTGCTTCCTGCAGGGGACTGAACCCACAGCACCCCGGCTGCCAAGTTTCTGAAGGCTTGCCTGCGTTCCTGATGGCCCCAGGGTTTTAGAGAAACAGTTCTTTTAGCCTGTCCTTACTGGTTAACTTTGTTTGCCGTGAGCCTGTGGCTGGTGCAGGGGGCGATCGGAGTGACAGGCGCCGTCCCTGTCCCCCAAAGCCATTCAACTTCTGAAGCTCTGAACATGTGGCTTCCCAAATTTCCAGCCACCGTTACGGTGACCTTGTCCAGCGGGCTCCTGGGCTCTGCAGGCAGAGAAGCTCCTGCTGGTCAGCCCCACAGGCCCCCTGGGTGTGCTCAGACAGATTTGAATCCTAGGACAGAGATGGCCAAAGTTCTTAAGCTGAGACCTGAATCCTGCCCCCCCCAAATTGATACCAATGACTGATCACACCCACATAAATGTGGACATCTGACATCCCTTCCACTTACAGGTGGTGGAGGCTCGACGGTCAGGACTAAGGAACGTGGTCTCTGCTGGTGGACACTGTCTGGCTCTTACCACCTCCACTCTGAACTCAGAGACCAAATGGGACAGATCTGTGAGGACAGTCCACACTGCAGACCCTCGGCCTCATGTGCCATAGCCCTCCCATTCTCTTCCCGGATAAATCCCATAGGAAGGAGCATTTTAAAATCTTTACTTTAAAAATACAGAGCCCAGGGGCACCTGGGTGGCTCAGTTGGTTAAGCGATTGCGTTTGGCTCAGGTCATGATCCCGGAGACCCGGGATCGAGCCCCACATCGGGCTCCCTGCTCGGCGGGAAGCCTGCTTCTCCCTCTCTCACTCCCCCTGCTTGTGTTCCCTCTCTCACTGTGTTTCTCTCTGTCAAATAAATAAATAAAATTAAAAATAAAATAATAAAAGAAAAGAAAAGAAAAGAAAAGAAAAGAAAAATACAGAGCCTGATATGTTAGGACAATGCAATTCTCCTTGTCCCCCACTATGGCCCTGATCCCCAGACCCTGTGAGAACGGCAAAAGGGCATGGCAGGTGGATGAAAGTAAGGGCCTTGCTTAGGGGGAGATGGTGCTGGGCTACTGCTGTTCTGGTATGGGCCGCTGTGAAAGGAGGCAGGACACACCAGAGTCCGGAGAAGGCAGTGCAGGGCCGGAAGCAGTGACTGGTGTGATGGGGCCATGAGCTTAGGAATACTAACGGCCTCCAGAAGCCGGAGGGGGAAAGGAGTGGATTCCCCTTGGAGATTCCAAAATGAGTCCTGCTGGCATCTTGATTTTAAGACTCACTTTCAGACTTTGGTTTTCCGGAACTGTGCCACTGGGCAGGAGAATTAGAGGAATCGTGATGGGGACTTGTGTCTTGGGGTTTTACTGTAGAGTGCTGGGGCCCTAGGAGCAACAGGAGATTGAGAGAAGCTGGCAGCCATGTTTCTCATCCAGGAGATAGCTGGGATCAGCTTGCTCACGGGTTGTTCCTGCAATGGTAAGCTTCCCCCCGCGAGCTGTAGCACTGTGAACCTAGAGCCGGCAGCCCGCCCTGAGCCCTGGCTCCACCTGCTAGCCCGCCGATTCAGAGAAAGTCATGTCATCTTTATAAAGTGGGGGAGCTCATTAGCTAAAAAGAGAGTGTGAAAAGGCAATGGAATGACGTCAGCGAAAGGATTTAACAACCTGTAAAGACCTTCGCAGGCAGGAGATGCTCTTTACATACAAAAATACGGCTTCGCCTACGTGAGGGTCCAGTTGTTCACATCTCCTGGTTGTTTGGATTTCAGAGTTGGAGTTTAGGGAACTTGGCCTCGGGTTTTCTTTTAAGGAGCTCAGATTTCATCGAAAGCTTCGGACTCCAAATGGAAGGCCCCTTCCAGCTCCGCCATTCTATAATTCTAAATGTCAGTCTGAATGATGCTAAGATAACACTATTAGTTTCTCTCATGGCAGACAGATAGGGACTAAAAGCCCAGGGAGGAAGCTGGAGTTGCTCAGGTATGAAGGATGGCATGGGCCAGGGTGCCGACTTCTGCATGAGAGTGTTTTATTAGCACATTCTTTATTCGTGTGTTCAGTACACATTAAATCACAGAGTGAATACCGCATAAACCAGGGGCTAGGCTTGTCCCTGGGAAGGAGGGACTAAGTCAGAGTGCTTGGGGAAGGGGAGAATTATAAAAATGGATGAGACCAAGGTTCCTGACCTCAGTGACTTCATAGTGCAGGAGACAAAAACATCACCCGCAGCAGCCCAGTGTTCCTAAGTTCGCTCTTGTGAGGTCTCCAGTGAGGTCAAAGTTTATACCCACATCTCATGGATTTATAAAGATGTACCTATTCACAAGACACTCGACCCCTTGCCAAGTCCCCCAAGCTCTCCAAAGGTCTCCAGGGATCAGTGTTGTGCACTCAACCACACTCTGGGCCTGTGGCGACTGCCACTCCCACAGGGACTCCACGGGACGCACATGGCACCTATGCCCATCAGGCGGGGCAGGAGCTTCTCTGTATTTCACTGATGTGGTTACACTTGGAACCAACTTGCATCCCAGGACTTGTGTGGCCATCTAAACCTTCCCCCCACTTTCTGGAAGTTTCCATGGCCTCCATTTTCCTTACCTGCTTTGTTTACCCCTCACATGTCTCCAATATCCTCCTCCACATTCCTGCTGGGAAGCTCAACTACTTCTCCTGTCTCCGAAGAAATGCATGGAACACATCATGTCCTCCCTCCCTCCCTTCCTTTCCTTCTGTGGATTCAAGTGACAGTTTTTATGATAGGGAAAGGAGAGTGGGATTCAAAGGGAGAACACTTGCAGAGACCTGTCCTTCCACCGTCCGCTGGCTCAACAGCCCTCTTTCCTCTCTCTCTCTCTCTCCCCTCCCTCTCCTAAACCACCAAGCAAACCTCATCCCATCCCGCCAGCCCTCACAAGGCCATTGCACTCACGCCTAGCTGTGTTGGAGGCTTCATTCCCAACATCTGACAGCTGTTCATCAAAGTATTTTCCTGATAAAAATTCATGGAATCAAGAGAAGGCACTGAGTCTAATACGTGAAGTCCTTCAGGATAAAATGGAAGAAATCCAGTCCCTAAGGTGTTTTTTATTTCATTTCCTGAAGCACCAGCATCCACTCTGTCTGGTTCCAGGGTCGATCTGAGAAATAGAGAAGGAAGGACGGAAGTAGGGCGTCAGCCTCCCAAGCCAGCAGGGTGGTGTATCGAGTTGTTGCTGTGTGTGTCATTAAGGATGGGGACGGGGCTGGGGGGCACACCTGCACCCCATAGGGACAGATCGGACACAGCAGGACCCCACAGGATGCCCAGAGCAGGAGCTCTTTCATCGTCAGGATTCTGAGTGTTTCAAAGTATTCGTCATGCACCAGATGTCACTAAAGGAGGCTTTTTTGGAAACGATCTGACTTAAAATAATGAGGCTTCGATTGTTGCTAAGAGCTCAGGGGGATAAAAATATAAACACAAGGCGAGGTGGATTGTCCCTGAAGCTAATGAAGCCCAGGCTTGAGGGCCTGTTGCTTGCACGGTTTTGTGGGGTTTTATTTTTTTGTTCTTTTACAGGGCGTTGTCCCTAATTTTGTGTTTGCAATTTTATATTTATTTCCCTTAAAGAAGACTCCAAATTAGTAAGTTTGGAGTTCCATGAAATCAACTCCCACCCCCCAGTCTGGGGCCTGGGCATAGGTGCACCCACATGGTCTCACTGGACCAGCCCTTGCAAAATCAGGACACGTAAAAGCCTTGTGGCTCACAACCTACTACTGCCCCTGCCCCTTTCAGAGCCCGGGCGTTGCGCCTTAGAATTCTCCGTGGTCCCACTGAACACACACCACCTCCGTGCTGGCAGCACTCAGCTGCCTCTCCCATTAACGAATACAATGGTCTGCAAACTGGGGCCCCTTGGGTCCAACGCTCCACCTCCTGTTTTGCTAGAAAAAAGTTCTAGTGGCATCCAGCATCAGTCCTTCTGGTCACATGTTGGTTATGGCTGCTTCCGGGAGGCAGAACAGCGTAGTTGCCATGGAAACCAAGCCGCCCCAGAGCCTACAGTGTTTACCTGTCTGGCTCTTACACTTGATCTCGTCCCTGGTGACTTTGTAACCGACATGGGTAACTATTCCATCAGCCAAAAATCTGCTTAAGAAATAAAGCAACTCATGCCCTCTCCTCTTGCTCCCCATAACTTAAAAATAAGAGCCAGCTCCCCATAAGTCTTTACATGGTCAACCTGTGAACCTCATTCCCTGATCTACGTGTCTTGCCCTCAGCCTTGCCCTCACTATGAACTTCCCGTTCTGGATGCACCCCAGGCATTCAGCTTCTGGGCCTTTGCACATGATGCTTACTGTTTCTGGAAGGTTTTCCTTTCCTTTGTCGCAATTCAGAGCTCAACCCAAACATCTTCTCTCCAGGGGGGCCTTCCATGACCCCCATCAAATACTGTCCCCTATGCCTGGTCACTATTGGTTACAGGCCCTGGTGTCTTTTTTCTTGGCTCTTGTAATGATCTTAGTTGTTTACTTGTTTGCCATCAATTTTCCCAGGAGAATGTGAGCTTCCCAGGACCAGAGCCTCTTTGCCTTACTCAGTGTTAGAAAGTACCCAGAACGGTTCCTGGCAGAGAATAGGCTCCCATGAAATATTTGTCGAACAAGTGAATAAACAGAAAGGCTATGCCTTAATAGGAGGATTCTGAAAGCTGAAAAACAATCGCCTTTAAGAGAGGAATTTCAGATTTGCATGCATAGTTGTGTGGGCACATGGCAGAGAGACCGACCAGAGGGTCAATCTGATTCTCCTTCTAGAAACCTTGGGATGCAGGTTTCAGATTTAATCTATGACCAGGAAATCACCCGAAGCTGAGATGCAGTGAAGACAAGACATACCTTTCATACTCTCACTGAGGAATTTTTGCTCACATTGTGGCTCAGGCTGGGCCCATAAACTTGTTTATCATCATGAAGTATTGCAATAAACAGCATCGAATCCCGAGTCTATAAGCAGAGGCCGGACGTTCGTGTTAAAACCTGTGTCAAAAAGCATCTGTAATTTGAGGCATGGTCCTGACACTCATCAGTGATTTTTTTCAAAAATCTCTCCCTGGGGGCACCTGGATGGTTCATTCGGTTAAGTGTAGGCCTTGGGCTCTGGTCATGATCCAGGCGCCCCAGGATCAAGCCCCCCGCATCCGGCTCCCTGCTCAGCGGGGTATCTGCTTCTCCCTCTGCCTCTGCGTCTCCCCCCTCCCTCCTCCCATCCCCCCAATCCACGCACCACATGCTCTCTCGCAAATAAATAAATAAAATCTTAAAAAAAAAAATCTCTCCCTGAAGCTATTTCCACCCACCCCAGCCTCATTGCAGTCACCCTGGACGAGCTTTGCCTACTGTCTACGTCCATCACCTGCACGCCTCCTTATCCTCCTCTCTGCACCGGGGACGACCCCAGGTCCCCACCCGCTGCACCTGCCCATGGCCCCCCCTCCTCGAGGCCACACTTAAACTCCACCTCCCCCATCCCAGAGGATGCCTGAGTTAGCATTCACTTCATGTTCCCCAACGTGCCGCTGCATAAGAGACCACCCCAAAAGCAGTCAACTTCAAACCTTTCGTGACTTTGTGGATCAGGAATTGGGCGAGACTCATCTTGGCTGTCTTCTGCTGAATGAGTGAATCTGGTTCATCGCAGCTCTCTTGATGTTTGGCACATCTGCGGGGATGGTGGGAGGCTGGGCTCAGTGGGGGCTGGCAACCCGACACACTTGCTCGTGGCCTCCAGCTCGTGGCCTCCGGCTTATGGCCTCCGGCACATGATATAGCTTCTTCAGTCACTGAGATGGATTTCATCTCCCTCTTTACCAGTTTCCCTCCAGGCCGGATGGTGGGGAAATAGGACAGAGAAAGAGGCAGAATTTAATTTGACAGGCAATAGTGTCTCCATATGAAAATGACTCTTTGGGACAAATACTCACTTAACTTGTACTTAAAATCCTTACACAGCTGTTTCTCCCTTCTTTGCTCTTTTCCAGGATGGCTTCTGAGTGGCGGTGAAGCATGAGGATATGTTTAATTGGCAGCGAGAGGCGGCGGGCCCAGGTATGTCCCTGTCGACAGACTTGCGGCCTGGGGCTGTGGCTATCTCATCTCAACATTTTCATCCGCTATGGACAGTCCCATCAGCCTAAGGCAGGAGAAAGTGTCTCCTGAGGCTCATGACCAGCCTTTGTCATTGAACTTCATGCCCTTGGCCGTTGCCTGTCTCTGCCCCCACCTACACCCTGGGCTGCTGCTGGTCTAGCCCTTTCCTCAGCACCCCTGGGGCTTCTCTCCAACAACCAGCAAGTTTCAGACCATTTGCCCCATACACCAAGGTTCTGGAGAATCCAGAGGTTTTCCCTCAGACTCATCTCTCTAGCCACTCCCCTCCTCTCCTTCTGCGGGAGTTCTCCTACAGACCTGAAGTGTTCACCAGGCCATGCCTGGGGCCAGGGGCACAGCACCGCACAGTTTCATCCCCAAAGAATGAAATGGAATGGGTGCCCCTCAGGTTGTAAAACACAAGAAGCTCTTCTGCAAGAAGCAGACCATCAGTCTCAATACCAGAGTCACTCAAGAATACAAGAAACCCTAAGCACACATCTGTGTTTACATCCCTATCTCTGCTTCCTCCAACCCCCCAAACCCAAGACTCCAGATGTCTCCCTGAATCATCCACGAAACCAATACTTCCCATACATTATCTCCAGAGTCTTCTCTTCTCAAGGCTCTTCGAAGCTTCTGACCCAGTCCCCCAGTCCTAACTCCTGTCATATTAATAGGAGCTCAAAGACTTGCAAATTCATTTCTCCTCACCAAAGCCTGGCTTTGAACTCTATTATCTTGCTAGTGACTCAAAAATTCTATTTGCTACTCAGAGATGAGAAATAACCTTATTGTTTTAGTCTCCACACTTCCCCTCCCAAAGCTCTTAAATCACTGGTTTCATGGTTGGAGAACCCCAGGGCAACAATCATTCTAGGAGATGGAAATTCAACACAAATAAATTTTAAATCATTATCCCCATATGCATATATGTTGCGGACATGGCCTTTGTAGTCTATAAATATTGGCATTACAAGACTCTTAGGGGGGGCGCCTGGGTGGCTCAGTTGGTTAAGAAACTGCCTTCGGCTCAGGTCATGATCCCGGAGACCCAGGATCAAGCCCCACATCAGGCTCTCTGCCTGGTGGGAAGCCTGCTGCTCCCTCTCTCACTCCCCCTGCTTGTGTTCCCTCTCTGGCTGTGTTTCTCTCTGTCAAATAAATAAAATCTTTTATTAAAAAAAAAAAAAAAAAACAAGACTCGTAGGGGTTAAGAAACAGGGTGAAAGCTTCTCTTCTTGGCTTATATAGGATTTCTTTCTTTCTTCCTTCCTCCCTCCCTCTTCCTTCCTTCCTTTCTTCCCATCTTCTTCCTGGGTCCGTTTTCCCAACATTCAGATTTTTTAACACTCTTTGAAAGAGATGATAAATTCTCTACCTAGACCAATTATTTCTATTATGGGCTTGCTGCATATTTGGGGACACGCTTCACTGTGAATTTCTAAGTGAAGCAAAATGCTAAGCCCCGTGTGTTTGGCCCTTTCAGAAAGCACTGTTCCCATGAAAAACACCCACATTCTAGTTCTAGCCGTGCAGCTGAGCAGCCTTTGATTTAGGTGGCATTTCACCTTGGCAGGCTGCAGTTTCTTCAGCGTGAAGTGAGGGGCCTGGTGACCTCCGCAGAGCGTGAGCCTTTGTAGTCGGGCTCATACAGCGAGCTACTCATTCTTCCAAACCCCGCTGCCGGGCACCTTCCGGGCACCTCCCCGTCCCTCCAGCTCAGCAGTCCTTGCCTCCCAGGCTTGGCGGCCTGAACTTCTGCTTAGACCCAGCAATTCCCTGCAGGGATAACAAGAAAGTGTATTACTCAGAGAAATAACAGAAGCCATCAGAATGCACCCTTGGGATAGGATATGGCGCTGAGATCTGGATACAGTTCTTTCTAACTCTTCCTCTTCTTCCCCAACTGCTCTGTTATACCAACCCCTCTTCTCATCAGTGAACCGTGACATATGAAATGAGGCCTTTAGTTCCCAGCCTCAAATGATTTTGTCTGAATGAGCTGCTGTCAAGGGGCTTCTGAGATTCACCGGGGGCAGCCCAGCCCAGGTCCCGAGAGGGAGTACGGCTGCACTTGTCCACACACCACCCTCCTCCTTCTTCCCTGATCGTCTTCCCCACCATCCTACCTTTCCCCAAGAAGTAATAATGTTACTGATCCTTAGTAATGTCTTAATAATTAATACTAAGTTATTAGCACTGATAGGTATTCAATTGCTGTTAATAACCTGTAGGCAGATAGATTAATGCATTGGATAGAAATGCCCGTGTTTGCGGTCCCTCTAAATCACTGGTTCTCACGTTGCAGGGTGGGATTCAGTGATTTTTTTCCCCCCACTTCCCACCCTCGGGACATTTGGCACTGACTAGAAACACTTTAGTTGTCACAGTTGGAGGGGTTCCTCCTGGCTTCTAACGGGAAGAAGCTAGGGATGCTGCTTATGACTTACAAGGCACAGACAGGCCCCCTTTCCCCCAAATGTCAGTAGTGCTGAGGTTCTACAGCCCTGCTCTCATCAAAGCACAGAGGCTGCGGCCTTCCGTGCCTACTTGTGAGCTCTGTCCTGAGACCCTCAGATGCATGCATCTCCTGCTATTCACCCCCAGGCAGAATGGGGAACTAAAGGCCTCATTTTGTATGTCACCCCTACTTTTGTACTTGCTTCTTGAACAAAGGGAGATTGCAGGAGCTCTGTTCTTAGAAGGGAAATGGGGGTGGCTGGGGGTGGGGGGCGGGAAGGGGAGACAGCCCAGTAAGCAAGCGTGGAGGCAGCCGGACTCCAGCAAGAGTAAATGCTGGGGCCCAGGCAGGCAGATGCTCGCCCAGCTAGGCACGCAGGACAGGCGCAAACGCTGGGTCAATGAAGCGGGTTGTGCAGGCGAGAGGCTGGAGCCTGAGGCAGGGGGAGAGGAATGCAGACACCAGAGTCCCGAAGGTGGGAAGGGAGTGTCTGAGACACCCAGGGAGGTCCTGCCTCAGCCCCGCACCTCAACTGCCACGCCCAGCCTCTCGGGCAGCACATGGCGCCCCAGCTAAGCCTGCGACTCTAGGGAGCTGGTGTATTAAGCTAACGTGCTTTTCTCTGCTTGGCTAGACTCTTTCTCCTAAAAGAAAGGAAAAAAAAAAGTCTTATCCTTCATTCTTTGTTCCTCAATCCCTCTTTCTGTGATTTTTTTCTGAGAAAACTTGCGACCCACTGGCATCTTTTTTTAAATCATTATTATTTTTCAGTTTCCTAACTGGGGGCTCCTAGAGGAACAATATTATCTTTTTCATGAACCAAGAGGCTGGCATCTAACAGATGCTGAAAATATGTTTGCGGGAATACAGGATTTTCTGAAGCGGAGGTAACAAGGCAAAAGCACGTCGTATTTTCTGTGCTTAATGATCTTTCTTTTTAAAGTCACAGGGCCATGTTAATGAAATGTCACCTGTCTTCATTAGGACAATTTACAGCGTTGACATATGTGTGACACAAGGGGGTGACTTGGGCCTACAGATGCTTACTGAGCGTGTACCAGTCAGTATATTAAGTGCTGGAAGGGATATACAGGTAAATAGATCAGGATTTCGGCATCAGGTCGTTAGTTCCGGGGAAGGGGGCACAACAATTGGCGAAGAGCTAGCTAATGCAAACAGGTTCCAGCAGACACTAAAATGGGAGTACACGGGCAAAGACCGACAGGTGCCCAGGAAAGAGACAGATTTAGAGAATTGTGACTTTACAAGGAAGGTTTAGAGGTAAAGTGGCATCTGAATCGGGGACTGAAGACCGAATAGATATTGACCGGTCCCCTCATACACCACTGCAGCCAAGACCTGGCTGGACCCACCTTCCACCTGTAGACGTGATGTCCCTGC